>CAIGRN010067997.1:0-21171 GCA_903798345.1 Fraxinus anomala
GGGATTAAAATTAGTAAATTTTGATAAAAATTGATGAAATATATGATTGAGAAATTGCGTGAAATATATATTTAAAATCAATTGTTGACTTTAATTTAAATTAAAACTCGAATTTTAATTTTTATCAAACAGGGGCTTACTATCAAAAGGTGTAGTACTTTTAAGAACAAATATAAGCAACATTCGATTTTTTTTCCCAGATTTATAAAACACCAAATACTTGTTTGGTTTGGATATCATTGAAAATTTATTTTTGAAACAAGATTAGATTTATAATATAAAACTCAAAAAATATTTTTGGCTTAGTAAATAAAAATAATACAATTCTTCTTTCCAATGACAATCAAATCCACCCAAATAATTCATCGTCTCCAGTAAAGGGTAATCCACTTCCCCTTCTTTCTAATGGCATATAACTAAAAATTTTAGTAAAATTTAATAAAAAGTTAATGAAATGTGTGATTGAAAAGCTTATAGAAGTTGATTATTACATAAATTGTGTTTGAAAGTGACTTTAAAAAAATAAATTCTAAAAAATGGGGACCAAACATGAGCTTAGTTTGACTCGGCTCTTCATAATCCTTCCGCTCCATGTGAATATGTGACAGACCATACAAACTTCGGTCAATTAAAACATCATGCTTCCAGAAATTACTTAAATTTACTCCTCCTTTCTGTCTCTTTATAAAAGTAGTTTAAAAGAATGGATAATTATATTTCCAACGCAATTTATATTTGTTGTATTGCGTTTCAATTGTACTTAATGTCTTTAATCTTTGTCTATTATAGAACCTGTGTTTGCAAATTTTTTATTCGCATATATCGTTACAAACTTCTATTAATTAACATATTTTGTTTCTTGTAACGGTTTTCTTCCAAAAAAAATCTATTTGCCCATCATATTTTTAAATAAATAAAAACATAATAAACAATAAAGAGAAATAAAATATTTTTCCACTCATTTCAAAGAACACGAACCGATATTTGGATAGAAATCATGTTTAAGTATGAGATATGCTAACACAAAAATAAAGTATTAAACAATTTTTCATAGCTTAAGAGACCCTTTAAAATAGTGAAATGGGAAATTAATCGATGGAGAGAGAAATTTTTATATCTTTTAAATGAACGGAACGTCATAATTATCTCATAAAGTAATTATCTTAAATAATTTTTTTTATAAGAGACGACGATCCTTTGTCACAATTTGTAAGCAGAGTCGTACACAGGTGTGAATGGAAGGTGTGAATGAATATCTGGAGGCTTCACCAAGTTATAACTGACATCGGCCCATTAATGAAATAACGACAACATTCAGACAGCCAAGTCTCAGACCATGTCAATGTTCAACCGGCCTATTGAGCATTTTTATCAACATTGGGGAGAAAAATTGACTTCTTCAACTATCCAATAGTGACATCATTATTCATTCTAATTTTAATTAATCTATTTTTATCATCAAAACATAATTCGTCTTTCATAAAGTAATTAGGATATATTGCATCAAGGTTCCCAAACCTTTTTAAAAAGTGTTGTTAAGTTTCGACTTTTATACATGGTGAGATCCTTTGAATGATATATGTTCACAAAATAGTCAATTGTCTCATAAGTCACATATTGACGAATTTACAAAGGAGCGAAATGTTATTTCAATATTATTATTAATATTTAATTCAAAAAAATGAAAATGATTTAAAAAGAGAAAAAAAAAATGAAAATTTGATTAAAAATTTTAAAAGAAAATTAATAGTTCTTCTCCACATACCACCTCCCACCTTGCCGCCTCCAACCAACTCACCGTCACCCGTCACCCATCCACCCCACAAATCTTTTGCACGATCTAGTATGTATTGTTCCTGAAAGTCTAGTTGTCATTTTTATCTTCTGCGCAAACAATGAGTAGGAGGGTTCCTCACCACTAGAAAGAGTCGGTATATATGACCTATAGGACAATAATTAGGCGAGACTATGATGCCTGATAAGTATCTCGTTTACCAAACAAGACGCCGAGAGTGTCACTTAACGTTTCCTTAAAACCATCGTTACAACAATCCACCCCCATAAAACCAATCTAGAACAATTGGTTTCATTGTGAAATAAGAGATATGGTCTAGTTTCACATGAAACCAAAGCAAGCTCTCTATTTCATCGGAAAACAAGATCCAAACTCTAGTAAGTCTGATTTCGCCAAGAAACTAGATATCTGACTTGATTTTGTATAAAAATAGAACAATTATTTGGTTGCACAATGAAACCAAGTTGGCTTCTTGTAAAACCAGATCCGATGATGACGGGTTGTGGCGGTAATGGGTGGTGTTGACGATGGGATAGGGACGAGGCAGAGTAGGGGTGGGGATAATTGAGAGTTCTTTTTTATTTAATGTTAATTTTTTATTTCTATTTATCCTTTTAATTGTTAATTTTTTTTCATTCTATAAATTGATGAAATTTGGTCAATATGTGACTTATGGGTAAACTGGTGATTTTTTGGAATACTAATTTAGTTTTGGACTTTGGCTGCAGAAATGAAAAGTTTGATCATATGTCACTTTTTTGAAAGGTTTGGCACCCCTAGTGCAATTTGCCCAAAAAATTATTAAATATGAAAATTTTGTAAGGAAAGGTTAGTGTAGGGGGCCTTTTATTAAAATGTAGACACTAGAAACTTTCATTACGAGGTCCTTTTATTTATTAAAATAAAAATGTTGAGACGATGCATTTTAATATATTGGATAATAAATTGAGGAAATTATAATCACTTAAACTAGTGATGAAAGCAATATTCTTTATATATTGGCAAATTATCTCTCCAATATTTGGAATGGAAGAAATTATTTTGGATATTGCTATTTGACTTTGTCGTTCTTTAGAAAAGATTGTTATATTGAATTTTGTTATTTGACTTTGACGTGCTCTGAAAATGATTGTTATTTTTTTTCACGATGCCAAAATTCTATTAAGCATATAACAGTTTATAAATGAATTTCTTTAAATCAAAAAAAAAAAAAAAAAAGTTGTCTCCTAGCTACCTTTTTATTTCAAAAACAACATAATGAGCATTTTTTTTTTTTCTTTTCGAAAATCTCTTATAAACTTTTATTTCACGCTCGATTTTTTACACAAGATTTTATTATCGAATTTCTTTATTATTATTTTGTCTTAACATAATCAACATTTTTGCTTTAATTTCCATAAATCTCTTAATCAACTTCTACTTCACCAGTGACAATCACAATTGTCTATAGTTATAAAACCTGAATAAGATTAGTAGGTCCAGCGTCAAACCATCGAACCAACGTATAACCAATTAGTAAAAATTTAATTCAAACTCATATAAAGCCTATTTGGTACAATGTTTTAATACTCATTTTTTTCAAACTCATTTTAAACGTACATTTCTCAATAAAATAATTTTTCACACGAACCTATAATCAAATATATCTCTGTTTTATAGCTTCCATGAAAATAAATCAAAATTATCTTTTCTCAAATTGTTTTTTCTGGTTTCAAAGATAATTCTTATTTGATTTGCATCTAATAATATTGTTAAGAAATATAGGATTATTTTGTTTTATTGTTCATTAAGAGTAGAATGGTCTTTTTAGTTTCCTTTATTTAGTATATATATAGTCTCTTTGTATTTAGGTTAAATTATATTTTTGTATTCAATTTTATTATGCAGTATCAATGAAACTGTAGCATTCTCTTCTTTTTCTTTATTTCTTTGGATTGTTTAACAAATATAAGGCAGGAAAAAAATTCTCATAGCTGTAATATTTTAAAAATCGAACCAGATCGGCCATCCACTTGGAAAAATTGATAATTGCTCCAATTATACGTAAGAATTGAAAAAATGAAATATCGTTTAAAACAAGTTATTGGTTCGCCAGGAATCGGTCGGTTCATCTCAAAATTTTAGTTTTTAACTTTAATTTATTTAATATTTTTTACCCATGCATCCCGCCTGCCCCAGGCTTTACTGATTTTTTCATTACACTTGGAAATTTTGAGAGAGAGAGACTACCGTTTAAAATAGCAGTTGAATTCAAACATACATATTTGATATTCCATGCATGGTCGTGTCCTAAAAATAGAAATGCATGAATATAGATTGCTGCTCATTATGATTCAAGAACCTCAATTGCTACTTCTTACACTAACAGATATGAGATATATATTTCCATTAGCATTATAATACTAACGTTTGTTTGAATACTGCAAATTAATGACATATCCAACGACTTTTCCCTTCCTCTTAATACTATAAATTAGTCGTCGGATCCTCCCATGTTGCACAAAATTATACAACTTCCAATATTTCTTTTTCACATAAACTCTCTCTCTCCGAACTTGTTCATTGCTCATTTTGGGCATGGCTGAAGGGCTTAAATCTTTCAGTTCCTTGTTCCTGATCCTCATCTTCAGCTCAGCTTTCTTTGCGGCCGAGGCTCGTCATCTGAATGCAGTCGAGGTTCGCTGCCCACCCACTGCCACGGGAGACATTGGCAGTTCAATAGTGTATTGGTTGTCTCTAAAAGCTGTCAAGGCCGGCCCCAGTCCTGGTGAAGGCCACAAATTCATCAACGCTGATCAAACACTTGGAGGAATTAAGAACTCTGGTCCAAGCCCTGGAGCGGGACACAAACTTGTTAATTAGTTACAAACACCAATGATCTCGAAAACTTGTAGTGCTTATCTTTCTAGATTATATATAAATATACTCTTAGTAGTTGTAGGAAAATAATTACTGAAGCTATATATAAGATATCAATTTATGCTAGCTTATTTATAAAATCAATAATTATTCTACCAAAAAATTTGAATTAGATAGTATTTTCCAACGCATTAGGCATGTCATACACATTAAATCGATCGACAACCTAGAAGTTAAGGTTCTACTCGACCATTCAAGCGACTTGATTTGTGCTGAGTAGAAACGGGTTCAATCTATTTTGCCCCAGCAGTATAACTACATTGATGACTAAATACTGACTGATAAGATTAGTGCTACGAAAGCATATGTATTTTGATTATTTTTCTAATTACGAAAAAATGAGATTTATTAATTTACTTCATCCTTGTAACGTTACATTTAATAAACAAATTTCATATTACTCTGAGGTTGTGTCATTAATTAATCCTAGTACATTGCATGCATTTGTACATGTCCACAGAGAATAATTAGAAGGATCTATAAGTGTGAACCTTGGACGTTTTCAATCAGATTGAAGAAAATAAGAATTTTGTACGTAAGCTACTACTTTTATGTGTTTTCTATAACGTGTTATCTTTACGTAGTTTTGGCTTTTCTTTTAATTTCCAAAGGCAATTTTTATAGGAAATTTGCATATTTTATCCCTAACCTTCAAATCGAGAAATTTACATCCCAAATTTTAGCAATTGCAGCAGAACTATTTGCAGCATCCATAAAAATTATGTTAAATTTACATGTGATCCTCACATATCAACATATTCAAAAGGTAAAACAATCTCAATATTATAATCAACATCTTCCTCCAGTATATACAAGGACTTTTAAAAAAATGGTTATTGCCTAGGACATTTCTATAGGTTAGTTCTTCAGCTAGAAAAAAATAGAAATGAAATTCAATTGTGTGCGATGTGGATTCCTCACAAAAATGAGAACTTAGTAGATACAAAGGTTACGTTTTGCACAACGGAGTAGAGTGTATAAGAGAAACTTCAAGAGATCATCTAAATGCAAGATTATATCTACTTTAGAGAGTTAATATTTAAAAATGAGTTCCAAGATTTTAATTGTTTAAAACAGAGAATGACTTCGACACTCCAAATTTACTATTTATTCTTAATCTACAACGGTTGCATATAATAAGATACATATTTCAATATTATACTTATTAAATTATTCAAAAATTATATTTGAATTGATAGACTTTTGACCAGTGTTAAAAAATGCACGCATATGCTCGCTGCATTTTCGAAACGTCTCGCATATGGAGTATGTGTACGATAATGCATTTAACTCATTTCGTTAACCGCATATGCACGCTTAAACCTCCAAAATAAATATGTATTTGTGCTAAAAAAAAGTCAAAATTAGTCTAACAAAGCCTAGCCAATTTTTATATCTTGAAAAATCAAATTAACTCAAATAACCCAAGTACATGAGTTATATACAACAATCTATAGGATTTTGGTGTTTAGAAAAATCAAAATAATTTTTTATAGAATTGCAAACTATTTACGCCGAGCTCAAGCTTCTTTCTTCTTCGATCATCTTCTAATTTTTACTAGCAAGTGATACTACTAATACATAATCATGGATGGTTGATAGTTGTGATGATGAGGAGGAATTTAGCAATGATAACTTACTATTTATAGGGGTAATAGAAATTCTCTAGTGGAAATAAGGGAGTCCCAATGAAGATAGTTTTGCATCGAATCAAACGGAAAATGACTTGGATGAAGAAGACGAGATTAAATTGGAGTCCAATACATAGTCAAAAAACATTTAGGATTTTTTTAAACAGTGTTCGTCTCTAATTGAATCGATTACCAAGTAATTGTAGTATTTATAAAGAATGCATTATTTTATTTATTTATTAGTTTTAAATATTTAAAATAATATTAAAAATGGGAAAACGCATGATTACGCATATTCTTTGTATTGGCACGCATATACTTTTAATGCTTGATACTCGATCGAAAAATGTTGCCACGCATTACGCATTTATAACCTTACTTTTGGCATTAAAAAAGTGTTATTTAACATCAAGGTGCTAGAGTGCCATTTTAGGTGGTCACACTTGATCGATCCAATTGAATGAATCATGTGGCATTGCATTTAAATGAATGTATCATTTAATGCTATGCAGTTTCCATCTATACAGTTTTTGACACAAATGATGTAAAATAACATTACTCTAAAAAAATATCTTAATAAAATATGAGGAAAAATCAATAAATGATTTTTGAGAAAAGCAAAATAAAGTCACAATAAATAACGTTGTTATACTTTTTTCCAAGATATTTTCTACAAGATACTCCATTTTAGAGATTCAATCTTTAAAAATAAGCTCAAATGGACCATTCTAAGAGTATTTCCAAGAAACTTATAAAGAGCATCCTTCAATTTAAAGTGTAAAATTTTATTATACACTTCAATAATGTTCTCTATTTTAACTTTTCATTTTGCATTTTTCAAGAAAAGTATTTTTAATATATCAATGATCAATCAATTTAAATATAATTTGAATAATTTAAAAAGTAGAGTATTAAAATTTGTAACTTATTAAATACAATCATTTTAAATTAAGAAAAGAGAGTGAGTTTAACTATTCAAATTTGGAGAGTCGCACCCAATCTCTATTTTAAAATGTAAAATAGTGAGTCTTTTGAAACTTATTTTTAAGCATTAACTCTATAAAGTAGAGGACATCTTGTATTTATAAAATCTCTTGGATACGCTCAAACTTTCAAATAAGAGAGTGAATTTTGGAGAGTCAAACTCAATATCTATTCTTACTTCATAATGATTACATTTAATATGGTGCATATTTCAAGGTTCTATTTCTTAAATTATTCAAATTATATTTAAATTGATTGACTATTCATGTACGAAAAATATTATAAATAAAAGATGAAAAAAATTAATAAATGTTTCTTTAAAAAATGAAGAATTAAAATAAATAGCATTGTTGGAGAATATTTTCTTTAAATTTAAATATACTCTCTATTATACATAAAATACTCTTTATAAATAAAAAGTCTCTTAAAGATGCTCAGAGTATATAAAGAATTTTACTCTTTTAGAGCATTTTCAAGAGACTCTCTATTTTTAAAAAAATATATTCTACAATTTAGAGATCATTTATAAATTTAGAGAGTATAAATTTTTAAGTACTTCAACATGCTCTATTTAACACTTGATTTTACTATATGTAATTTATTTTTTTATTTTTTTTGTTTTTCCCTATCTTTTATTTTCACTAGCCTCCCTCCAACTCATTTTCTAAATTAAAATGTTAATTTATAAAGTTTCTTGAAGTATAATTTTAAGAGTAATGGTATTTAGTTCCACTGGGGTTATAACTACAATTTATGTGGCGTTAAATGATAGACTAAATGAAATGTCAAATTAAAATGTCACATAAACTAGGTTATAAACCTAATGGGGGCTAAATTGCATTATTCTAATTTTAAAGGTTGACACTTTAAATTGGAGGACATCTATGTTTAAAGAATCTCTTGTAGATGCTCGAAGTTTATAGATGATCTCTGTTATGTATAAGATACTCCTTGTAAATAAAGAATATTTTCTAGATGTTTCGACTTATGATTATCCTCACATTCTTCAGGCTTCTATCCCACAATATATACCCATTAACACCCTATGGGTAATCTAAGAAGACACTTCTTAGTTTTCGCTCACTTCGATAAGAGAACTTGCACAACCAACGGTCCTAAGCATATAATAATCAGTATATTTATTGTACCAAATCTTCTACGAAGTATCACCATTTAAAGCAACATATGAAGTCATATTAGTCAAATAATATATAGTCATAACAGCTTCACCCCCAAAACGACTTAGGTACATCAGAACTTAACATCATACCTTTAACTTTATCAAGTAAAGTACGATTAATTCTTTCAACAACCCCATTTTGTTGGGGAGTGTAAGGTACAATCATATGTCTAGTGATGCTGATTCATTACACAAATTATCAAATTTAGCATTACAAAACTCGAGACCATTATCAGTACGCAAATATTTTACATTTTTACCTGTCGGTTTTCACTTTTCAATTTTTAAAATTCACAAAGTTTCAAATTTATATTTCAACAAATAAATCCACACACGTTTGGAAAAATTATCAATAATAGACAAAAAATATTTGTTAACACCAAAAGTGAAATTGCTCTCTGGACCCAACATAGTAGTATGAATCTATTCTAGCATTCTAGATGTCTCGTGTATGCTAGACACAAATGACATCCTACGATGTTTTTAAGCACACAATGATAAAAAAAAATGGTTTGTTGACACGTGATCTTTACCAAACACACCCTTATCGTTGACGAACTTAAGTCAAACACTAGCGTGAGTTAACATATTGTGCCACTTCTGTACGTTATCTATTGTGGTAGTGAAATTTAAACCATCCATCACCTCAACATGTATGATGTATATGACATTGTTCCTGTAGCCTTAAAGGCTCTAAATGGTCCCTTAAACATTTTTAACACCCCATCACCGAGTGCACTAGTGAAACCGTACGCTCCAACCTCTACAGAAATTAGATTTCAACCCATATATGAAATGTACCCAACTTCTTTTAATGTACGTACAAAATTACTATCAAATCTAATAGTCATACTACCAACACCAGTGATCTTATATGCAACTCTACCCCCATGCAATTATATGTCCATGATCAAGCTCATGCAATCATCAAACCACGGTTTATTTGATATAACATAAAAAGAAGCATCTGGATCAAGAATCCACTCATGCATATGGGAGTACATAGACACTTTAATTTCAATTGGTTCAGTATCTAAGAGCATGTAAACTTTCCTAGGTTCATCTCTCAAGACAACAATGTTTACCTCACTAGGTTCACCACCCCTCTAATCCTTCAACTTATTTTTCTCTTTATGGCACTCATTTATGAAATGTCCTTATTTCCCACAAACGTAATACTTCCTTCCCTTTGCTTTCCGCTATGAATTTGATCTACATTTCCCATTTTTCTTGCCATCACTATTTTGACCCTTTCTACCCTTAAAATGAGATATATTCCTCATTTGGTGAATCTTTCCTATTTTTCTCGTTTCTCTCAACTTCATCTCCCTCTCCTTACTTTTTAAGGAATCAATAACTATATTAGATGTAAGGATCTCCCCCTCATATTTGATTGCATTATTGACCTCCTTATAGTTATCAAGAATAGTTTTCAAAAGAATAATAGGTTTATATTCATCGAAAACCTTTTTCTCCACAATTTGTAATATCATGAACCAATTTATTGAAAACGTTAACATTATCATCTAAATCTTTTAAGAAATCAATTTTTAAACTGAAAAAACTTTTAAATAAGAAATATTTGTTGATCATGGATCAAGTCAAGTAAAGTTTTTCAACAAAATTATGTTTATCAACTTTTCACAAAACGAAATCAGGTAATTACAAGATAATAGAGGTATAAGCAAGTACTTCAAACCCTTTTTTTTTAATCCTCAATAACAGTAGCAGAAAAAGTATTATTAATGGTTTTAGAAACTTTTTCTTGTAAGAAAATTCCTTTTATCTTTTGCTGCCAAATAAAAAACTCACATTTACCGTTAAAAATACCCAAGCCAAAATGGTGCGCATACATATTAAAAAATAAGACAACAATCTTCATATAGAAAACCACAGATAATGTCCTAAAGATCGCAGTAATTCGTCGGTTTAAATTTTCAAGATTTTTGTGAAATTTGCGATCTTAGTCTCAAGGGAATTGTCGAGCAAAAAATGTCAAAGGTAACAATTCTAATGACAAATAACTCAGCAACAACATAGAATTACCTAACAATCAATGAAGACACAAAAATAATAATATCACAAATTAGGCAAATAGTCCTAAATTTCTAGTATCAGGTAAGGCCGCAATCCTATTGACCACACGGCCTACTATTGCAAAATCAGCAGCTGAAGGATACAAGACAACACACGTTCCATATCACAGCAATTTTACAAATTCAATTTCACACATAGGCAGCCGAAAAATAGATCCTCAATCGAGTCACAGATATCCAATCGCTCTGATATCAGTTTGTTAAAATATGATTCCTAACAAGTAGAGATAATCAAAACACAAAGTTAATGATGACTAATCAAATCAAGAACATGAATTAAACATAATGAAAATGCAAGAATAAACTTTCCTATTCAAAGCCATGTTCGGAATCAAAGATGGAGTAATGGGGCTCAAATCAACCAACATAAGGCAACAAGGTAACACCACAACTCAATTGAACCCAAGAATGTCACTAAAATCACCAAAAAAAAAGGGCCACAGAAGCACGAAGGCATCGAGCAAAGAAGGAGTCCATGAAGGAGGCAAAAAACAATAGAGAAGCCAAGCACAAAGCAAGGGCTACCAGAGGTCAAGCTGCCAGCGGCACACGCCGACGAGTGCACAGAGAAAGGTCAAGCAAAGGCACGAAGAAAACCACAGAAGATCACGCAGCCAGAGATTAGAATGGAAGCAGCCGTGTCTATATGTGTCTCCCTCCCAATATGTGGACAAAGTCCCCTCGAAAATTGGCATTAGGGTAGATCAAACATATGGGCCAAGAAAAATATAAATGGATCGAGCCCTAGTCGCCCATAATTACCACTCATGAGATTCTCAGTCCGTCTTGGTTCCATGGACCGCAATTGTTATCTTGGGTCGATCGTTGAACAATATTCAATAATGCGCTCGATGCATATTGAATTAGTTCGACCCAATTTTTCATCCCCGTCCCAATTTTATCATGAGTTAGTGACTTATAGGCACACTCGACTTTTTTTTTCCCCGACGGCTAGCCTAATAGGTTGGAGGTTGAAAACAAGAAATGTATGACGGAGAAAATTTTTAGAAACATTTTTGGGGTGATGTCGATTTTTTTTTCAATATTCCCCAATTTAATTGTACTAAGATTTGAAATTTTTGGATGTATGCAATAGACAATTCATTTGTTTTCCCTTTTGAAACTTGACTTTTGGAATAAGCTGCATTAGAACAATGGAAGATGTTTGTTGACCATACTCATAACCTCTTCAATGCATTTTATGAATAGTAGTCTACATGATAAGTAAATTGAAACACTTATAGGATACTAATATTGATATCTAATGAATAAAAAGTCAAGCTAAAATTGGTATACTGTGGGTTCTACGTATTGCAATCGACGTGTTTTTTAACTATCCAAAATAAAATTTAAAAAAATGAAGAGGAAGAGAGAGAAAATCCAATGCTCTAAATAGTTAGTATGTCTAACAAAACCTCTAAATCTAGATAGAGCTATCGATAATCTAGATAGAGAAATTTTGGGTCAATGTTGAGATGGTTCGATTTAATCTATATTTTTATTAAATATCAGATTTCTTTTAGGGAAACAAACATAGAATTCTTTGTGTGGAAAGAAAAAGTAGAGTAGTCATATTATATTGAGAGTTTTTTGGTTATGTATTAGTTTTTTGAGAGCAAAAAGAAATGGGGTAGAGAGTATTCCTTTATTGAGTCACTCCCAATTCTCCTTTAAACACGAGTGACATACTACTGTATGACGGTTGAGTTGTGTAGTCAATCTAGTTCTATATCGTATTCATCATAATATGTTTTTGGCACATGTCATCCAAGGCTCCAATTATGTTTGGCACCAAGGATGACATGAATTCGGACCCCAACTAATGAGTTTAGAGAGAAACAAGAGAAAAATACTATGTGTAAGTTTGTTTCGCACGTTGATTGTTCTAATTTTGTATAGGAAGAAGTTGTGAGAGTAAGAAAATATTGTATGGTAAGGTTTTCATAGCTAATAAATCTTATTCACGTGTTGTTGTCCATAGTATACTGAATCACTTTTAATTTGTTTTTTTTCCCTTTCTAACTCGTTTTACGCAATAGCAATTTGACTATGTTCGATTGAATTTTTTTAACACTTACATAACACACTTTATTGTGGGTTTTTGTGTTCCAAATACTGTCCGGGTCTACATTAATCCTAGTACACTACATGCAATCGTAATAATCAATAGAGAAAACTTGGGAGGATCTAACAGTGTGAACCTTAAACGGTTTCAATCAGAATTAAGAAAATCAGATATCAGTTTCCAAAGGCTGGTAGATCTCCTTTATGTTTGGTAGATCTCTCATCATGCTCTTTTGCCGAAGGATCTTCAACCCATGGAAGTGGAAGTGTCCAAATCTCCTGTGCGACAACCATGACTCGTCCATTTGCATCGTCATTTCCGCATTGTTTACGTATCTCCTTTGGATTGGAAAGCATAAGTTCTCCCACTTTTTTACTTTTGCAATTACAAGGAATTTATCTTTCTTGTCATAAATCGTGCACGAAAGTATATCCCTTCTCCATCATTTGATCTATACTTTAGTAGATTTTGATATAATGTAGGGGCCAAGAGAACTTCATTGATGTATCTCTTGCCACTTTTTTGTATCAACGACAATAATGCCTTTGCCTGTTATTTCTATGAAATTTCCATTGTCAATTTTTATTTTTGTGTTTATTTCATCAAGATTGCAGAAAATATTTTCATCTTTCGTCATATGATTACTGTAATCACTGTCTAAATACCATGTATCTAATTTCTCTTCCGATACATCCTTGTTGGAGGCATAAAATATACTTCCTTCTATATCATTTTCTCCAGAGAAATTAGTTTGATGATTTTGTTTAAAATGACAAAAAAAAAAAAATTCATGTCCAAAATTTTTATAGCTACGACACTGTGGTTTTCCTTTAGCCAACAATCATTTTCCAAATGATTTTTTCTTTTACAAACGCCACATGAAGGACACTTGCCGTTATTATCAATTTTTTTCCTTGTATTTTTTTATTTTTAGAATTTTTTTTAAAATTTTCTCCCACCTCCTTTAAATTTCTGAAACTGCATATTAACTTTAGATTGAAAAGTGTTTTCTATGTTAATTTCATAATACCTTTCTAATTTGTTTTTCATGAGCTTCTAGTGAACCCATTAATTCTGCAATTGTTAATTTATCCATGTCTTTAGACTTCTCAATAACAGCAATAATTGGATCATATTTTTCAGTGCACGTAATTAAATTTTTTCCAACAACTTTCTTTTTAGAACATCATCTCCATAAGATCTTAGTTGATTTACTATTTCATCTATTCTTGAATAATAATCTTTTATGGTTTCAGAATCTTTCATTTTTAAAATTTCAAAATTCCATCTTAAAATTTGAAGATGGCTAGTGCATACCTTGTCACTAACGTAGAACTCCTCATTTAACTTATCACAAGCTTCTTTGCCGTTTTAGCTCCCATAATTTTCGAAAAATAAGTGTTTGTCAAGTTCATTTGTAGAGCAAGTAATGCTAGAGAATCTTTTTGTTAATTCTATTTAAGTTCCTTCTTTTGTGCCACAGTTAGAGTGAAAATGTCATCTGAGTTAGTATACATGTCGTTGATAACATCCCATAAATTTTGCGTGCAACAGTATGTCTTCATTTTAATGGACCACAAATCATAATTGTCTCCATTAAATGTTGGGATAAGAATTGAAAAAAGGAAAGCATTAGCCATAGTATATTCCTAAGCCCAATATTAATTGAATATTGACTCTGATACCACTGATGATATTTTATAATTGATAGGAGAAACAAATTAATTTAGATATAAGTGGTTAAGTGAATTTTGTGTGGGATAGATTTTTAGGGATAGAAATGTTACGAAGTAATTTAATTGAACAAGATAGTTGAAGGAGAAAGAAACGAGTTTAGTAAAGTTATACAAAGTGAGCTTTTATTTTACAATGCAAGAGGCTGGATGCTCTTTTTTTAGCCCCTGTTTAATTCTCATTTTTCATCCATTAAAATGAAAAATATGACAGTTATCCATCACATCAAGCCATCAACATATTTATTGAAAGTGAGGGGCGGTGTAAGTCATTCTAGATAATTCTGTTCTTTTAGTTTTTAATTGCTATTTTTGCTTGCTTCCCAAGCAATTCTAGGATATTCTAGAAATAAAAATATTCTAGAAATTGCGCCAATATTAATAGGTTCGCCTATCTTATCTCATGTGGTCGTCGAAAGTATGTTGAATCACTTTTAATTTGTTTTTTTTTTCTAACTCGTTTTAGCAATTTCATTTTGATGGATTTTTTTAACACTTAAATAACCCACTTTAGCGTGGGTTTTTGTGTTCCAAATATTGTCCTAGTCTACATTAATCCTAGTACACTACATGCAATCGTAACAATCAATAGAGAAAACCTGGGAGGATCTGACAGTGTGAACCTTGAACGGTATCAATGAGAATTAAGAAAATCATATATCAGTTTCCAAAGGCTTTAGAGAGAAAATTGCACATTAATCCCTGACCTATATTGTGTACTGCAAAGTCATCCCCAACCTTCAAATCTAGACTTTTACATCTCCACTTTTAGCGATTGCATCAATGTTAGTCCTTTTACACAGTTTTAAATCCACATGTATTTTCGAAGGTTAAAACTATCTCAACGGAGTTATCAACATCTTTCTTCCACGGAGTTCAGGGCAAAAAAAAGGTGGGCGTGGGGGGCTGGTTATCGCCTAAACTATTTCTAGAGAATAGTTCTTTAACTAAAAACAATATAAAAGAAATTCAAAATAATTATTCATGAACCAAACTGGGGGAAACAGAATGTAGAGCTTCTTGTTACATTTGAAGTATGAGTTATGCTACACTTATCGAATTTTTATACCAAATATTTTACACCCCACTCACATTAGGAGTTGGTGACCACAAGCCGAAATTTTTAAATACACATGGGGCCCGCATGTTTTGTGGGGTCGGTACCCCCCCCCCTTCCGACACACAAGACTAATTCTTGAAGTATACATGGTCTTTTGAAAATTCGCAAGTGAACGGGAACGTGAACAAGTAATAAAGTAGTGAATAGAGTGTCAAACTCACGAGAACTACGTGTTTGAATCCTTTATGTACTCAATGATCGCTTGATTTCCCGCAAGTGAACGGGATCGTGAACAAATAATAAAGTAGTGAATAGAGTGTCGAACCCACGAGAACTACGTATTCAATCGGGTTAAAATTAATTTCAACTTTAATCGAATAGCAAATAAATTTTGTGGTTTTTTATACTAATCTCTAATTATCAATTAAACTAATGAAAGTAAGTAAATGTGTTTTTCAAACGTGTGAGACACATTGTTAAGATATCGAATCCCCTTTTGATGATAAAATTTATGAATATTTGAGTATAATATGCATATGAGAGTTCTTTAATATGTATTCTACTGTTAAGCATTTGTAGGAGTAGAAAATTGATTGAAAATCATGTCCAAATTGGCTTCCAAAAGAGTTCAATCGAATAAGAAAAGTTGTCTTCGCGCACGAATTTTTTGTCTCTGCACAGTAGTCAGTATTTTTGGCTATAAATTTCTCTTATGATATCCGATTGAGGCGATTCAATGTGAGTTGGAAAGCTAACTCAAATGGCTACAACTTTGCTAAAATTTTCCAATTCAGACGTTTACTATGTCAAAAATTGATTTCAATTTTCGAATAAAAATCTGGAATATAACTTGTGTGATTGAAAATTGATTTTGATCATATTTATTTACTTTTTGAGTTTTAATTCCATCCAATTATCTCCTAGCAATATTCAAGGTATCATCTTGTGATCCGAATCAACTATTGAATATTTACAATTTGGTCCTCAAACTTTGAATTTTGCCCTTTTTCCTTGATTTTATTTTGTTTCTTCCAATTCCTTGTTCAACCATTGAGTTTAACCTATATAACATAAAATATAACAATTTAGAATATATTTTGTCAAAAAACTACAAATATCGATATTTTAGGATTTCAAATAAGTGTATAAAATACAATCATCAATACACAATGAGTGTACAATACATATGAAAAGATATTGTAACACGACAATACAGGCTGAGTCAGGTAACAAATAGAATTTTTGCTCAACATTTAGGTTGAGCAGAAGTGGGGTCATGTATATTTCCATTAGCATTATAATACTAACGTCTGTTTGAATACTGCAAATTAATGACGTGTCCAACTACTTTTCCCGTCCTCTTAATACTATAAGTTAGTCTTCAGATCCTCCCATGTTGCACAAAATTATATAACTTCCAATATTTCTTTTTTCACGTAAACTCTCTCTCTCTCTCTGAACTTGTTCATTGCTCATTTTGGGCATGGCTGAAGGGCTTAAATATTTCAGTTTCTTGTTCCTGATCCTCATCTTCAGCTCAGCTTTCTTTGCGGCCGAAGCTCGTTGTTTATCGAAAATATGTTTCGAATAAAAACTACTGCAAGTATACGAATTGTTCAAGTAATAAAATGGATTTTAGAGTCCAAATATCGTTCCCACAGAGATTTACTAGTTCGATTTTACCTATTCCGATCGTAACCGAAACGTGAAATATGGTTGAGTTTTGTAAATAAATTGTAGCTAAACTAAATGAAAACTATTCCAACCTTAACCGAAACGTGAAATATGATTGAGTTTTGTAGCTAAACTAAATGAAAGCAATAGTGAATGAATTAATTGAGCTAAATGCAAATTAAAGTAACTCATAGAAAAGAAACACACTAGGTTCGCGAATTCCCATGCAATGATCCATTTTAATTCTAGTTCTACAAAATTGACAACATGTTTGAATTGATGAAGAATCAATATTTCTAACCTATTCAATAATCTTTCTCGAGTAGAATTGGATCTATTCTCGCATACTATTTGACTATATTTCTATGATAAATGTAATATACAAAAATGCATGACGTTTTGTAAACACTTAGAGATTCACGTAGAGTATAGCGGTATATTTCTATCTCCTATCGGACCCTACGATAATTTATACCATGTCGAGTTTATTTTCCTTCTTTCAAATGCATAAAATAAGCCACCACACTCATATAACTATTGCGCATATAATTGTAGAGAAAAATCAATGTATATATATCATTCAATAATTCAAAATGCGTTTTAATGTCAACAAAGTAAAACTGGGAATTAAAATATCACATCACAAGGTTCATCGTTCACCTAGCACAAATTAATCTAGCCTAGCATGGTAGAGAGAAAAAAATCAGAAAAATAGATGAAAAACGACATCACCCCGATTAATTTTTAATTGAATCTTCGTGTTCTTGGAGTTGTTCTTCACGTTCTTGCCTTTTTTCTCTTTCAAAATTCTGATAAAACCTCCTCTCTCTCTCTCTCTCTCGTTCTGGACGGTCCTAGGGTTTAAATACACGACCCAATATTTGTTTCCATATGTGTTTCAATCAAAATAGGAAATCGAAATTTTTTTTCCCGATTTGGCCTGGGCGAGCGCCCAGTACAAAATGGGGCGGTCGCCTAGGCATAAAATTTAGCTCATGTTAATGGGGTAGGGGGTTGGGCGGCTGCCCAGTTATAAGAAATTTTGCGAATTTTCCTTTCAGTCCTTTTCTTTATTCCTTCTTCCATCTTGGTCCATTTTCTCTATTTTTCTTCAAATTTCCACCGCAATCATTATTATCGTCTTGCAAACACAAATTCCATGAATTAAGCTATATTTCACACATTAAACTTCAATTATCCATGTTTGTGAACCGAAATAAACGTGTAAAAACGTCCTTATTACTCGTCATCCGAATGCAGCCGAGGTTTGCAGCCCACCCACAGCCACGGGAGACATTGGCAATTCAATAGTGTATTGGTTGTCTTTAAAAATTGTCAAGGCCAGACCCAGTACTGGTGAAGGCCACAAATTCATCATTGCTGATCAAACACTTGGAGGAATAAAGAACTATGGTCCAAGCCTTGGTTTCACGAATCGCAGGTTTGGCTCCAGAGGTATTACGCCTCAAGGCCGCCCTCCCCTCATTCTGAGGCCGNTAGGGAAAACACATGCATATGATCACATCATTAGTGCACTCTTTGGTAAAATATGCCTCACGCCTAGTTGTTAGCGTGCTTGCCGTGCCGAATGGGGAGATAAGCATTCTCACTGCGTGACACTTGGAGCGGGACACAAACTTGTTAATTTGTGGCAAACACCAATGATCTCGAAAACTTGTTGTGCTTATCTTTCTAGATTATATATAAATTTACTCTTTCTTAGTAGTTGTAGGAAAATAATTACTGAAGCTATATACAAATTCTCGAAGTTTCTGCAAACAAAAAATTATTTGCTTATAAAGAGTATCTTATGCATAATAGATAGCATTTTTAAATTTGGAGTATCTTGTGTATAAAAAAATTCTACTCTAAATTTATAGATGATCTTTATTATGCATACAATGCTCTTTGTAAATAAAGAGTTTTTCGAAATGCTTTAAGGAATTAAGTTTAAAATTATAATAAACATTACTATGTAGATCGCATTATTATGGATTAACATGAATAATATTTTTTGTTATTTTTGACCCAAATAACGTCATTTGATATATCTTTTATTATCTGCCCTAAGCTCATCTCCAACATCCGTATTGTCATATACGATTTATAGTACAAATGGCAATCTTTTGAAAAATCAAAAAAATACAACCTTAATCCAACAAAATATCTTCTTCCTTTTACGATTTATTACAATTCTATATTAAATTTTTTTATCTGGCCTAAATCGGCTTGTCAAAGGAAACCAAGGGCTATTACTAGAAGTTTTGAGGTAGTATAAAATAAATTTGGAATATCTTCGTAGGTTGGAGGTTGACAAGAAGAAATTTATGACAGAAAATTTTTAGAAACATTTTTAGGTTTTGTTCGTGAGTTATCCATTAATGCTAAAAAAAATTTCCATATTTCTCATTTAATTTGTACTATAATTTGAAATTTTTGGATGGATGCAATAGATAATGCATTTGGTTTTCCTTTTGAAACTTGACCTTCGAAATGAGCTGCATCAAAACAATGGAAGACCGAAGATGTTTGTTGACCACGAAAAAGGTCACAACATATTCAACGCATTTTATGAATAGTAGTAGTCTACGTGATAAGTAAATTGAAACACTTATATGATACTAATATTGATATCTAATGAATAAAAAGTCAAGCTAAAATTGGTATCCCGTGGATTCTACGTATTGCAATCTACATGTCTTTAAACTATTCAAAATAAAATTTAAAAAGAAGGGAAAGAGAGAAAATTCAATGCTCTAAATAATTGGTATGTCTAACAAAACCTCTAAATCTAGACAGAGCTATATATAATCTAAATAGAGAAATTTTGGGTTAAGGTTGATATTGTTGGATATAATCTATATTTATTAAGTAAAAGAGTTCTTTGTGTGGAAAGAAAAAGTAAATTGCAATATTGTATTATAAATTTATTTTTCTTATGTATTAGTTTCTTTGAGAGCAGCGGGTTGTGGAAATTCCTTTATTGAATCACTCCTAATTCTCTTCTAACCAAGAGTGGTGTACAGTGTACTATGATGATATGATGGTTGTGCTTGTAAATAATAATATTACGATGCAATAATTTGGGCAGAATACCATCTTGTAAAAATGAACGAGATAAAATATACTAATGGTCGATACAAGAATTCGACTCTTTCTCCTTAAGATGATAATACTCCACACTGGTGCGACGGTATTCCGACACTTATATCCCAAGATACAATAATCTCGACTTATAATAATAGCACTCCAAATTACAAGACCCGACGAATCAACTAACGTTTTTTATCTTTTCAAAAATTGGAGGACTAAAATGCAGAAAAATAACTTTCGAGACTGAAATGCAAAATATGGAATAATGCAGGGATGAAGGAATATAATTTGCAAGAGAGAAAAATCAGAATTGATTTTGAAATGAATAAAATCCGGGGTATGGGAACTTTTATATAGAAGTTGATAAATTGTGTCCAAAAGACATAACCAAAAAATTGTTTCTTCAACAGACACAACCCGATTGGACAGAAAAACTTAACTATCAATCTCTAGTTCCTAGAAGAAGTCACGTGTCCCATACAGAAAATTCGGGAAAATAAACATATTATTTTTAGTAATAATAAATAATATTATTCAAATATTATTTTATCAAAAAATATATACCAAATTGACCCAAATCCGGTCGTATGATGGCACGTGCATGAGATTTGGCTCAACCTATTAGTACGTAGGTTATATCCCCTTCAAAGACTATTAATACTCCTTGGTGCCCAAATCCAAAGTCTCAAACTTGAGCAATATAAAGTGATTTCTATTCTTCTAGTTTTCCTATATGTGATTGTCATTTTTCAATTTCCCATCAATTTTTATTCCTAATTTATTTCAATTTCAAATGGTCATCTTTTGACCTTAATTTCTTATTCACCCTGAATTAGTTTTGAAAAAATAAATAATTACATTAATCTACTTATGGAGTAGAACACACTATGCCAAAGAAATCTTTTGTCCAACTAACGGGACCTACTAAAATAATTGATCAA
>CAIGRN010068000.1:0-14906 GCA_903798345.1 Fraxinus anomala
TGAAATTCTAATTAATTTATAATTATAATTAATAACACTGAAATGTATAAATGAAAATGAATATTAATTAAATTAATGTGAATGTTAATTAATCGAGAATTAATAATATGAAATTTATACATTAATGAAAGCACATATGTGAAATAAATCTATCAAATGTATATTTACATTGATGGTAACTAAATGGTTAAATAAATTAAATGTATATTGAAAAACGAAAAGTAAGATATCATTGAAATAATTAAATTATAGTAGGACTAAATTCATCGAAAAAATGATTCTTATGATATTTAATATATTAATGATTATTCAAAGTCAATACTATATTGACATCTGAAAACCTTCTTTTAATTACACAAAATCGAATTATAGATTAGACGGAACAAGAAGATATCAAGAAAATAAATTCACTTGTTCTCTCTCTTTTGCGCTATGATTTGCGGTCACCACATGCTACTATTTATAGCAAAAATAAAAAAATAAATAAATAAATCTCCAAGTCCAAGTTAATTTAGGCCTTAATTTAGTATAATTGCATATATAGTCCTTGACCTTTAATTACGATTATAATTAAGTCCAAAACTTTTGAAGTAATTACAATTGAGTCCAAAACATTTTATGAGCTACCATAGAGACTTATTTGGACATGTATTATCCAAACTTAATAATTAAATCATGTTTAGTCCATCCTAAACTATCCAATTTAATTATTAGTCTTTATTTTTCACTAAAAAAAAGTCTGTACTTTCAATAACTATAAGATCACAGAAGTTAATATATTTATATAATACTTTATTTAACCTATTTTGTTAAAAGATCATGTGAACCAATAACATAATTTTAATTGTCCCTAAAGAATGAGTTTTGATTTATAATCGACTTCCGACACAAATTTGTGTTTTTAGACATCGCTCGTTTTCAAATTCCTAACTGATCACCGATATAATTAATCAATCAAATTGACCTTACCCATTAGTAAATCGAAGAACCGTTAAGCTCATAAAAAGATATAAACACCCTTGTCAAATATTTAGATGAAATACTTGACGATCAAGTATAATTTATTTTTCTGCACGATGTGCTATAGATTTAAAACTTGACATGTGGTCCATTCAATATACTTCAAGTGTACAGTGTCACCATTAACCATTTCAACAATTAGGATAAATCACAAATTCAAATTGTGAATAAGTCAACAATACAACTTTTCAGTACAAATGATCAAATCTCATACATTAATTGTGAATAAATTATTCATAATTAAAATATAAGTTATGTTACACTGTTTTTCTCCACGCAAACACCCAACTTATATTATCACAAGTGATCAAAGACATTTTTATTCACATGTTCAATATTGAATAAATGCAATAATACAAAATAAATAAAAATTGGAATTTATTTATTACCAAATTATTATTTTACATTAACAAAAATATATTATATGGACACTGAACAACTATATCACCAAGGCTTCAAGATGTCAATTATATTATATAATTTTTGGGACCAAAGAAAATCAATTAGACTAGCAAATATTAATTAACAGATACTTTATCGACTGGTTAATGACTTATTAATTCATTTAGGTATTACTTATTTACTTAACATAGTGTACATTATTTTCAGTTTCTCGTTTTCAGAGCTAACAACTCCATGCATTAGTAACAAAATAAAATTCATGAATCTATTTATTTTTCAAATATAGATTGTGTTATAAAATTAAAGAAATAAAAGAGAATAATTAGAGATAAAAGTATTTAATTGATAATTAAGACTCGTATTTATGGGGTTCGAAATGACAGTACAATTTAAATGAAATAAACTCTATAAACTAGATAAAACTTATTGCATGATGATAATACTATATAATCATCAATATTTATCTTATAATTTTACAACACTCTCTATTTGATGATTATTTGAAAAATAAATATCTCATTGGAATATTGTTTGGCAAAAATCAGGTGGGAAAAATATTAACAAATGAAAAAAGAGTATAAATAATTTGGAGTAATAAAATGCCGCCTCATTTAAACATTGTCAAAAAAATCCAGTAGGATAAAACTTGATCGAATGGAAAAGAGTACAGTTACTTCCCCCTGATTTCAATAAGTGAAAACTCTTGTATCAAAGCGATCTATGTCTTGTACGTCGATGTTTTCAATATTTCAATTTTCTAATGAAGTATGTCTCATGTTGTCTGTATAGTTTTCAAATAATATCGTTTTCATATGAAATATTTATCAACATTTGATAGTAACATGATGATTCGAAAAATAACTTTTGTTGATCTCTTCATGAGCCTCATTTATATAAGAGTATTATTTTGAGAGTAAACATCTTGTATATTATGGACATTCATTATACAAAAAATATGTCTCATTAAAACTACATCGAAAAAAATTCTAATTAAGAAAAAAGAATACATTATTCTTTTAAATACACTACAAAAATTGTCTTGTTAAAAAATTTTGCCAGGAAAATCTAATGGGACAATCTTGGTCAAGAAAAAAAAGTACAACGCGTATTTATTCCCCCTATGATAATATCACTTGAATTATGTTATAGGCATATTGAATCATTCTATGATAGTATCAAAACCATACAAGATAAATTAGCTATAGTCAAATTTATTATATGCATATCAAATTTCATACATTCTTAAAGTAATAAAATAGAGACTTGTGATTACATTCACCATATGATAATTATTTATTTACACAAGTTTTCGCGAAATTCATTATGTAAATAGTTTTACATTTCATATTATGACTTTTTTTCTTTCATTTTCATTTTGTATAAGTATATCCCTTTAGGTGTTCGGGCCGTAGATCCAGAAACTTCAGGTTTCTCTAGTAAGTTTAATTTTACTAGGATCATATCCGCAAACTTCAAGTTTCTCTAGTGAATTTAATTTTACTAGGATCATATCCACAAANAAACTTCAGGTTTCTCTAGTAAGTTTAATTTTACTAGGATCATATCCGCAAACTTCAAGTTTCTCTAGTGAATTTAATTTTACTAGGATCATATCCACAAACTTCATATTTTTCTAATAAATTCAAATTTTGGATGATCGCGTCATTTATTTTGACCAATCATTATTTCAATCGATATGTTTCAAAGAATGTATTTTGATTTCTCGTTATTCACAATATAATGCATTACATCATGTCCAAAATATTGTCGATAACATTTTTCTTTTTTGATTCTATTTTTTTCTATAATGACATAACTTATTGAGATATTTCAATTTTTAATATTTCATGTACCTGAATCTCTTTTGGGGTTTTAAAACTTATTATATCTAAATACTTATCAAGAGTATATGCCTCCTATATAGGATCTTTGTTAATCGCTCCATTTTAGTTTGGAGAATTTTTATATTAGAATCAAATATCATCAAACTTCAGATGTGCCATAAATTTTTCACATATAATATTAACTAATTGTCTTTTAGGACGTTAATTCAACTTGGAGTATTTAAAACTAGTGTGTGAGATACTGTTGATTCATTTAGTAAGTAGCATCTAAATAAATTATATTTCAAACTTTTTGTTCGAATTATTTTTTGTGAAAATTTAGATAATGATGTATTTGTAAAGTATTTTCAATTTCTTAATTCATCCCTTTAATGTTGAGAGAATTGTCCAGTCAAATTAACAATCAACAAACTACTTTATAAAATACCACCGTTAGGGTTTGAGATATTATGTAAGGATTCAAATTACTCAGTTATTCTCAATATTCTTTACTTTCCATCTCAATGTATTGTGGTGGATTAATTTTGCATGTATTGCACTATCAAAATAATTAGATGAAAAAATTCGACTTTGATCATAAGCTAATTATAACAAGGAGAACTATGATATTGACATGATGCGTAATTGTTTTCCCTAAACATTAATGAAAAGTACTTTGTTCTAAATTAAATTAATTAGAGGCGTTTAACAAGTAATAGTGTTAAATCATTTATCGACTCAACTCACACTTATCAAAAGGTTGTGATCTTAGATCACTAGCATTAACAATACACACCATCATGATTGTGTAATTTGAAAATTATGCTCATAATTTAAAATTTTAGCAATAATTTCACAAATTTCAGGTTGCGAACATCATGCAATCATCTAGTATATATATCAAATTTATTAGATTCAAATAATATCTAGATGGTCAACGTGGAGGATGATGGACCTCATTTAGCACCTTAATTAGTTTTCAGAAATATAGGAAATTCAATCATTGCTTTAGCTAGTGATGATCAATTTTCGATTAAAAAAAAAAAAAAATTTATGAATTCATTGAATTGGAGCATTTTCTGATTCTTCATTGAATGTTTGAATTCTCAATTTCGCATCATTATTGATTCACTGATGGTCTAACTGAACATATCAAACAATAAGATATAAGAGTTATTGAAATTTTGGTTCAAAACAATATTTATCAAAATGGTTACTAAAGGTTAGTTTAGTGTACTAATTAAGAAACACTATCACAAATTTTATAGGTTTCTTTTTTATTTGTTGGATAATAAATTATTAACAATAGTAAGTTTATCTTTTTATATCACACAATACCTACTCTTCTTGAATCTCAAAAATAATATTCTTCATGAATATTGATATAAATAAACTATTGCTTTTTTGGAAACAATTTAATTAAATTTGCAATTTTCAGGATCAATACAATATTTATACTGAAATGTCTAAATTATGATTTTTCAAAAATAATCAGATAATATTCTTCAAGAATATTAATAAATAATGTTATGACTCGTCACTGGTACTGCCACGTAACCGACCTACTGTAGCTATGGACCCACCCGACCGAAGTATCAGCCATAGAAGACGAGGCCCTGTCCAAATTTCGAGGCTCGCTACTCATCCCGAGATTGGCATGCCGGAGCGGATCAAGTCCGAGGCCTTACCTAGGGTAGTGACGGCCCACGTGCAAAGGTCTTGAATTTATTGTGGAATGATTGATGTGACTTTTGTAAAAAGTATATTTGTGTCTTATTTTGTCAAAAGGATGTAAGAACATTAAATGTGTTGTAAGTTAGGAATGTCAAAAGGATGGCTAGGATTAGATGTTTCGGTCGAGGAGATGAGGCCACGTGTAATTTCATTCAAGGGTCATTATCATGTTTGTAACACTATAAATATCCAATCCTTGTAACTATTGAAGGATGATGCAACTCCCAATATAAAAAGGCAACTTATTTTCTTCTTAAGCAAGTTGATTTACAGTTTTTTACTCTGATTTCATAGTGATTGGTTATTATCGCACAATCGTATCCTGTTTATTTCGCTGAAATCTGAACGGAAGCGTCTCGTGCCGTTAAACTTTTCCCACGTCCAATTTAGGAGAGATCTCGATCATTGATCTATCGTTACGTGTCGAAATTAGCTTGCGCATGCATGAGTGGATCCGACATCTGTTGGCAACATATTTTGAGGTCAACAGATTGGAACCGTCTATGGGAAACCACACAATAATCGTGGGCAACCCTGTAGAAAATGCTTTTCGAGAATAGTTCGGGGATCCTCCTTGAAAAATGATTTGTTCTTGAAAAAAGAACAAGAGAAGTCCCAAAAGTTTTATTTTGAGATTTTAGTTTAGAAAAAAGATGAGTTCAGATGGTGATGTTCCTCCCATGCGGACGAGGGAGGGCAATGACAAAGTCTCCCCAGCACCCGTCCCAGCGAGTCGAAACCAACCTCACCACCATCACAGACGAGGTGGGATGAGGATGGCGCCCAACTTACGAGGGAAATAGTCACCATGGCAACCAACATGTGAAGCTTTACCAACCAAAATTTGGCAATGCAAGAACTATTGAGACAAATGCAAAGTCAAGGGGACCATCCAATCCCTCCCTATGCACCCTAGGGACAATATCAATAAGAAGATGAGGTACAAAGTCGGAGAGCCCATTCTCCTAGGCACTCTAGGGAAATCAGCCCCTCAAAAGGGAAGTGGAAGTTGACATTTCTTTCAATTATGCATCTGGCCGACCCACCAAGGCCCCCATTCAACATGGAAGATAACTTTCCTCCGGAATATGAACCCGAAGCTAGGCCTCAGAGGTCTATCAGTGTATTCGATCGAATCAGCCCAGCGGATCCGAGGCCTAGACGACCTCAACAACCCCCAGCACCTGGGCCCCACCTCCTGAGACTTGGCAACCGGAGGAAAGGCAAGAGTATGCCCTATGTGTTGTCTTGTAGAGAAATAGACCTTAAAGGAGGGAAGAGAATGTGGGAAACCAAGCAGGCCCCTATGCTCAAACACCTAGGTAAGAGGCAGATGAAAACTATAATTTAAAAGGACCCCATGGATCTTGTGATCTTGATGATGATGATGAAAACCTATCCTTCTCACGGGAATTGAGGAATGCTTAGGTACCTAATCACTATGTGATGCCCAAAATACCGAAGTATGATGGGAGAGGCGACCTGGCTAACATTTGAACAGTTATAAGACACGCATGAGCCTGAGAGGCGCCATCACCGCTGTAAAATGTAGAGCTTTCCACTTAACTCTCAATAGAGCGGCTGGATTTTGGTATAGCAGACTAGCACGCGAGAACATTAGGAGATGGCTAGAGTTCAAGAACACATTCTTGAAGAGATTTGCAGTGAGAAAAGAAGGAGAGGCCCCCATTCAGTGCCTCCAAGACATGAGACAACAGCCTAAAGAATCTTTGAAAAGCTTCTTATCTTGTTTTACCGATGAGATGACATATTGTGTCAAGTTACTAACCGTGAGGCCCTATCCACATTGCGATGATGCTTTAACATGTACACCATATTTTGGAGAGATGTTCAAAATTAGGACCCGACTACTTATGATGCGTTGCTAGAAATGATGAGGCGGGAGATTATCAACGAAGAGTTGATCGATCACAGAAATAGGGCCAGTAGAGGCCTCCAACATCAACAAAGACAACGAGAGAGAGGGCCCACCTCCCATCTGATAGATTATCAATTGAACCAGATTAGGAACACGATTGTCCCCAGCTAAGGGCAGGTACTTGCCATGGCCACCTTAAATGCGGTGCCCATGTTGGCCTACGAAAACGTCACATCCAAAACCAACACTTAACAAAATGGATCAGCACAACAGGCTTCCCGTAGAGGATGAGGATGAGGCCGAGGGTGAGGTTCGGGACCTAGAGGTAGGCTAACCTTCTCAAATACTGCACGTATCATCATTCCTACAATCATGACACGATAAACTACAGAGATATTGTCCAGCACCCTAGGCGGGCAAGTCCTAGAAATGATCAACGGAACGATTTACGATAAAAAAATAGGCCCCCACCTAGGTATGACCGACCTAAGCATGATGAGGCCACCCCTCACCGTCCGGATGTATCTCCTCGAAGGATGAGAGACTATGAAGAGGAAAGAGCGAGGGATGGACAGCGACAGTGTGGAGGCCATCAGGCCCACGCAGATAAGCCCCCATCTATGAGATCGACACTATCTTTGAAGGACCATATGTCGGTGGAGAGATGAGGAACTCCCAAATGAACTATGCCAGATAAGCTAAAGGCCCCCCGCTAACCAGTTATATAGTAAATGACAGTTCTCAAAGAAGTCAGGCACCATCCATTGTGTTCACTCAGGAAGATGCAGAAGGAGTCCACTTCCCACATTTTGATGCCTTTGTAGTAACGGCCATAGTGGACCGAAACGGGCTAAAGCGGATGCTAGTGGACAATGATAGCTCTATCAACATCCTTTTCGGAGCCACTTTTGACAAAATGATTTTGGATCACGAGTTAATCCCCATCACCATCCCCTATATGGCTTCATAGGGGATAGCATAATTTCGAGGGGTGAAATTACACTTGCGGTGGAAATGGGAGAGCCACCCTAATCGACTTTGAACTTTATGGAGTTTTTGATAGTTGATAGTAGGTCAGCTTACCATAGAGTATTAAGAAGGCCTGCGTTGAAAGATTTTGGAGTCGTCACCTCCATCCACCACTTGTGCATGAAATTTCCCACCGATCATGTGCTAGCAATGTAAAGGATGACCAAATGAGAGATCAAGAATGTTACTTAAATTCCATCTGAAAGGCAAAGCCCAGGGACATCAAAATGGTGATAACTGATACGTATATGGTGGGCGTCCCCGAGGAAGTGCCCAAGTTTGATAGATCGACCATCATATTGTTGAATTTGAATCCCAGACACCCCAGTAGAGGAGTAGAGAATTTTCAGTGGACCCCCTGAATCCTGCTAAGTTACTATAGGTGGGAAGAGGCTTATCGCCGGAGATTAAAAAATAGCTCAAGGACTTCATATGTAGGAACATGGACGTCTTTACTTGAAGGCACAAGGATATGATAGGCATTGACCCCAAAGTTAGTTGCCACTACTTGAAAATTGACCCAAAGGTTTCCCTACATAGACGAAGATGAGGGCTCTTAACCCGGAGCGATATGAGGCCTTGAAGGAAGAAGTACAAAAGTTGATCAAAAATGGCTTCATCAGGGAGGCCCTATACCCAAAGTAGATCTCTAACTCGGTCTTGGTGAAGAAGCATAACGAAAAACGGAGGGTGTGCATTGATTTTTCCGACCTTAACAAGGCTTGTTCTAAGGACAGTTTTTCCCTCCCCATGATAGATCAACTGGTAAACTCCACCCCTGCATACGAATTACTGAGCTTCATGGATGCCTATTTCGGCTTTAATCAAATTCCCATGTACCCGACGGATGAGGAAAACACTTCTTTTATCACTGACAAAGGTCTTTATTGCTACAAAATGATGTCTTTCGGGTTAAAGAATGCTGGAGCCACCTATCAAAGGCTTGTTAACAAAATGTTTGCTGACCTCCTTGGCAAGACGATGTAGGTCTATGTGGATAATATGCTCATCAAGATCCTGAAAGTGGATGATCATATAGCCCACTTGAACTTATCACTTTCAGATCCTGAAAAGATATCAAATGATGTTGAACTACCTTAAATGTGCGTTCGGTATTGCGTCAAGTAGGTTCTTGGGATATATGGTCAACCAAAGATGCATAGAGGTAAATCCCAAGAAAATACAAGCACTGGCTGATATGATGTTCCCTAAAAAACTGAACCAGGTACAAAGTTTAACTAGGCGCGTGGCTGCTCTAAGTCGCTTCATCTCGAAAGCCACCGACAAATGTCTCCCATTCTTCAAGGTTTTAAAAGGAGAGAAGATGTTTCAATGGATAGAAAATTGTGAAGAGGCCTTCCAGGAGCTGAAAAAGCACATAGGACAGGTCCCCCTCCTCTCGAAACCCAAGCTTGGAGAAGCTTTATAACTCTACTTGGATGTCTCAAATGAAGCCATTGTGCCGTACTTATTAGAGAAGAGGGCACTACCCAGCTACTGATTTACTTCACTAGAAAGGCATTGCTATCACTCGAAACTCGATACCCGGACATAGAGAAGCTAATCTTAGCGTTGATCACCGCGTCAAGAAAGTTGAGACGTTATTTCCAAGCCTACACGATACATGTGTTGACCAATTTCCCTATTCGGTAAGTACTTCAAAAGCCAGATGCCTCGGGGAGACTATTGAAATGGACAGTGGAGTTAAGCGAGTTTGACGTCCTTTTCAAGACAAGAGCGACTATCAAGGGCCAGGCCCTAGCGAACTTTGTGGCCGAATTCGCCAACGTCCTAGATATGGAAGTTGCGAAGCCTGCTGTGCTCCCCACATGGAATCTGTTCGTGGATAGGTCAGTTGCAGTACGGTTTGGATTCAATGCCACTAATGATGCGATCGAATATGAGGCACTACTTGTTGGCGTTAGGTTAGCGAAAGAAATGCAAGTAAGGAGTTTACTCATTAGTAGCGACTCCCAACTTATCGTTGGCCAGGTAAACAACAACTTCATGGCCAGGGACAAGGGCATGGCTTCATACCTCTATTTAGTGATGGACTTGCTTCCATCCTTTGAAAAATTCGAGCTAACCAAAATCCCGCGCATTGAGAACACTCAAGCTGATGCCTTATCAAAATTGATCAGCAGCAAAAATTCGAAATTATTGAATGTAGTGTCAATCGAGCACCTCCCAAAACCTTCCATCGCTGTAGAAGTGATGTAGGTGGAAGGGACTTCCATGGGATACAACCTATTTTAGCTTACCTCAAAGACCAGGACCTTCCTAACAACAAAGAGGAGGCTTACAAGATAAGGAAAAGGTCCGCTCATTTTGTGCTGATAGATTATATCCTATATAAACGAGGGTTACCTTACTCCTTCGGTGCATGGGAGGGGAGGAGACCACCTATATATTTCACGAGATTCATGAAGGTATTTGTCGCAATCTCTCGGGAGGACTCGTGTTGGCACGAAAAGCACTGAGGTTGGGATACTATTGATATACCTTGAAAAATGATGCCATTTAGTTTGTGCGAGATGTGACAAATGTCAACGTTTTTTCCCTATCCAAACACAACTATCCAAAGAATTGATTACCGTATCCAGCCCCTTCCTAAAGGTCGAGGAAGCGCAAGTTTTGCCATCGTTACAATAGACTACTTTACAAATGGGTTGAATCCGAACCTTTGACTAAGATCACGGAAGCCAACACTTCCAAATTTTTGTGGAAGAACATCATATGCCAGTTTAGAATTTCCCATTCAATTGTATCAGATAATGGTAGGCAGTTCGATAACAAGAAGGCCAGAGACCTGTATGAAGAGCTTGGAATCAAGAAACAATTCTCCACCCCTCACCATCCCTAAGCCAATGGACAAGTCGAAGCTGTGAATAAGATAATAAAGCATACTTTAAAGATGAAGCTTGACATATCCAAAGGAGCCTGCATGTATGAATTGCCGTAGGTGATGTGGTCAATTCGAACCACTAGCAGAACTCCAACTGGAGAAACTCATTTCTCAATGGCATATGGCGCCGATGCTATGAGCCTAATAGAGGTTGGATTGCCTTCTCCACCCAGATTACATTTCAGCAAGATATCAAATGACGAGCTTAGAAGGTGTGAGCTCGATTTTCTCGAAGAAAGAAGAGACGATTCCCAACTGAAATTGGCTGAGTACCAAAGAAAGATGACTCGATATTACAATGGTAAGTCAATAAGAGGTCCCTCTGGATAAAGGATTTGGTGCTTCAGAGGGTGTTTCTGTTCTCCAATGAGCCAGGGGCATACACTTTGGGCCTAAATTAGGATGGACCGTACCCTATCAAAGAAGAGCTCCGACCTGGCACATATCGAATCAAAGATACGGATGGTAAGGTATAGCCTTATCCATGGAACATTTATCATTTAAGAATGTACTAATAATGAATGTACTGAATAGCTAGAAGAACCTCCCCAACGTCTATAAATAAATAAATACTTTATTTGAAGAGTTAAAGAACAAAAATGTTCGTTTTGAAGTGTGGGCGCCTCGGAGGAGGGGAGAGGATCCCCAAAGGGATTACCTCATTTGAACTCCGAGGCGTACCTCACATGCTTCACCTTGACGAAGTTGAGCATCAAGGAAGAAGCCCTTACATGGATAAACCATCCACCATATGGGAAAGCATGGATGCCTCGGAGGAGATGATCAGATCCCCAAAGGGATCAACACATTTGAACTCCGAGACGTACCTCACATGCCCCATCTTGACGAAGCTGAACGTCAAATGAGAAGCCCTTACATGGATGAATCATCCACTATATAAGGAAGCGTGGGTGCCTCGAAGGAGAGGATCAAATTCCCAAAGACATCACCTCATTTGAACTCCGAGGCGTATATTACAAACATTCGTTGGTAAGGCAAAACGTTATGTTATTTGATATAAGGTTAAGTTATTCTACTATGATTTGCTTAAGTTATACGATTTAAGCATTTGAAATGAAGTAATGCCGAAGTTGTCACTGAAAAACAATTACTTTGTTCTAAGTTATTTCATAAAAATGTTAAGTAAAAAGGGTTCATCATGAAGTCAAGTTATCTCAGTGTTTTTGCTGAAGCAATGAAACAATAAATAAAGTAGTACAAAAATAAATTGCAAAGAATAGTTTATTCATTCAAAGAGTTAGTTACATGAGGAGGGCCATAGCCATTACAAGGATAAACCTAACACTATACTAAGTTAGAGGTGGCTAGGGTGCCAATGCTTCGTTAGTGGAAACTTCAGCAGTGTTTTGACTCGAAGCTTCTTCTTCAAGAGTTTCCTCTTGGTCTGCTCCTTCTTCGACTTCATCCTCAGTAGGGGTTTGGAGCACTTTCTCCAAGAACTTCGCCCTTAGTTCAGATACGTCAAGCTCGGGGTAGAGCTCCTTTACCCTTTCCACCACCTTAGCATATGCAAACTTTTGCCAGTAGGTAGCGAACCGCTGGCACTCCCCAGTTAGATGGAAGTTGGCAATATAATTCTTCACCGCTTCCTCTCCAGCCTGTTGAGCCTCAGCTTCAGCCCTTTTCGCCTCATCCACATAATATTTTATTCGGCTCTCCATGAACTCATTTGCACCCTTACAGTCAGCGAGCTCGAGGTTTGCCTTCTCCAGAGCCTCGGTAGTAAGCTTTTGATGGCTGTTTGAGGTCTTCACCTTCTTGGTTAAGGAAGCTACCTCACACTAAGATTCGTAAACTTCCTTCTTCATGGTTTTTATCTCAGCTAAGGCAAAAGTTAGCTTTACCTCGTCTTCAGCTCATTGTGCCATCAGCAACTCAGCCTCAGAGTTTATTTTCTTCATTTCCTCCCGGCAACAGCAAGTTTGTCCATCGAAGCTTTATTCCTTCATTGAATGTCAGCCAAAATGTCTGACATTCTAGGGCCACTCCAAAAGCCCTGGCACTTTGGCTCACCAGTGCCGCAATTAGGTCCACCGCATTACATTTGGACACATGCATCTGCCACCGCTCCATCCAGAATTTGTTGAAATTCTTTATAGCATTTTGGACCTTCGGTGGCAGCATTTCAATCATTGCAAGAGCAATCTTGTCGTCCCTCCCCACCAGGAGCCTTCCAGATTTTCTTGGGGTCCTCTCCGTTTGGGCCTCTTTGGTAGCTTCCGAGGCTCGCATTTCTTTTTTCTCAGCCTCCTCATTGGCCATTCTGACCTTCTCAACCTTCACCGCCTTCATCGCAGACTCCATTAGCTTGGGCAGTGGGGAAACATCGTTGCTGGAGTGGGATACGGTAGTCCCAAACTTCACCGGGGCCCCACTGCTATGCACCAACTTTCGTTTCTTTTTGGGTCCCTCTTCTACCTTCCCTTTATCCCTTTCATTTCACTCTGTCGGGACCTTCCTTAGCGCCTCTCCCTCAACAAGCTAAATGAGATAAAAACAAGCAAAAGAGCTTCATACCCTTGGAGGCCATCAATTCGAAGTCAATGAAGTATTTGCTTCGGTCTAGAAGTTGGTTAAGCTTCGAAACTTTATAGATCATTTATAAATGTCTTCAATTACTTCCCACTCCTCCTCATTGAGTTCGAAGTCCATACCAGAATCTGCAATAAGATAGCAATTAGTATAAGACACGAATAATAAACTGAAAGTGCATAAAGCAATGAACTCATGTACTTCATAGTACTGGGTCGGTACTGTGCATGCTGGGGTAATGTCTCCCTCCACCATCTGTCACTTATCCCTAACCCAAAACCAGGACTCTTTCCAGCCCTTAATGGAGGAAGGAAGCCCCACAACAAAGGGAGCATGAGCTCCCCAGGGAATGAGGTAGTACCACCATTTGGAGTCATCTTTTCCCATACCCTGGACTGGAAGAGGGTTTGAAAGACATGTAGAGGCATGTCCTCACCCAATGACACTTCTTCCCAGAGGAAGTAAGCCCCAACCAGTTGGCTCGACCCATTTGGAAGGACCTGGGTAGGAGCCAACATGTAGGTCCTCAGTACCACCCTAAAAAAGGGGTACAGAGGTAGATGCATTCCTGCTTTAAATAGGAATTCACTTACTGCTAAGCACCCGGGCCTCGGAAAGCACGCATGTTCATGGGCATCGGCACTAGCATATCTATGTAGTATGAGATGCTGTATTTTTGCCTAAGTTCGGCTAGTTTTTTGGAGGTCATAGTAGAAGAAATTTTGGTAGCCCCCAACCCACTTCGTAATCTATGGGTTTTTCACTCATGGTGTACCACCCTTCCGATCCCCCAGACACGAACTCCTCCCCAAGCCTAGCAACTGTAGCTAAATCCCTCGACGTCTCGAAATCCATTATAGAAGAAACAGAAAAATGATGAAGATTATAGAAATTGATGAGGGTTGTGAAAACAATTTCACAAGACAATACCTAGAGAAGACGAGTTCTAAAAATTCACTGGAGAATGGGGAAATGCCGGAAAAAGTGTGAAAGTTTCGAAACACTTGAGAGGATTCAAATGATTTTGCAAAAGTAAAGTTTCAAAATGACATGAGCTTTGGTTTTTATATGCAAAGGGAATCAATCCCAGCCATTGGATCGAGACCCATTGAAACATCCATTCTTTGTTGCATCGGATCGTAGAATTCGAACGATTTACTTTACCAACGCTTCAGATCAACTCGTAATTATCATGCACCTGCCTGCCTGGACGCGTTAGATACTCTAGCAACATGCATAACCATCATTGCACATTTAATGAGACGGCCATACGCATATTGGAAGTTGTACCGCCTCAGCTGTCTCCTCTCGAAAATATGTAAAACTATCAAATCATAGGTACCGGTTTCAAAGGCAATCATTAGTAAGCTAGGAATGTCAAAAGGATGGCTAGGATTAGATGTTTCGGCCGAGTAGATGAGACCATGTGTAATTTCATCCAAGGGTCATCATCATGTTTGTAACACTATAAATATCTCTGTTGACCTATGGTTGATGTCTCGTTTTGATTATTACAAATATATTACATTTATTTCTAGCAAATTGATTTCGAGTGTCTATA
>CAIGRN010068006.1:0-15155 GCA_903798345.1 Fraxinus anomala
TTAATTATACTACTATGCATTTTATGCAATTGTGTAAATTATTTGTTCAATTACATAATTAATGTGGAAATATTATTTCAGTATGATATATGTGGAATTTGAAAGACTGTGTATGAGAGAATTGCCTCCTGTTTTGAATAGTGTATTTCAGTTGAACAATGTTAAAAGAAATGTAGTCAGTGTGGATTATGTTATTTTCCTGATGTGAGAATTACTTGTTGTTGTAGTGTATTTCAATTGATATAGTGAATAAAATATTACTTTCGATAGCCAATGTTTTTAAAATTTTGTAGAAATTAGTGACAGCCAATGTTTTTGACCTGTAATTAAGACACATATGCTTCTCTTACCATACATTATTGAAAATACAAAGCAAAGTATAATATTGGAAAGATGAGTCTGCTTGGTAACAAACTCATCCCAAGTCTGCTTTTCATCTTAGACATGGATAACTAGCTGATGAGAGTCTTATGTTCTCTTGATATGCAAATGTACAATTATAAATAACCAAACATGAGCAATCAAATATAAGGGAATGGAGAACTAGAGAAAATTGAAAGAAAATGACTCTCCTTTAACAAACACGATAGAACTGCCACTACAATATTTTAGAACAAAAAAAATCTAACAATAATATCCAAATGAGATACTGTAAAAACAAATAAATCACTAAAGTCAAGATCCCGAGCTGAAATTTGAAAGATCTAATCAATTCTGAACAAACTACTTAATTAAAAACAACTCAAATTTTAAAGATCTAATCTTGATTCCACATAAATACACGAGTACAGAATAGATCCCATCAGACTCCTACATTTATCAGATAGTTTTGGCTGCTTCTAAACAAAATACTAAACAAAAGATATCCATATTTTCATCCCTGCAAGTGCTTTGGCAACTTCTGAACAAAAAACGAAACAAAAGATATCCACATTTTCATCCCAAACAAAATACAAAACAAAAGACATTCACATTTCCATCCTTTTTCGGTGCTTTGCCAACTTCTAAACAAAATACAAAAATAAAAAATATCCACATTATTGAAAATGCAAGTGCTTTGGCAGCATATAATCTCCATTTAACCACTCTCAATTTTCATGAACTTGTGGTTGTATCACTTATGGTGCCTTTTGTTATGTCCCATTTCCCCATAAGCAAAACACGTCATGTACACAACACCCTTATTTTTTTTTTTTTTTGTTTTCTTCCTACTGAAGAAATATACCAAGGGGGAGGCAAAACGGGTCGATGTGGACATTCAGGCCATAACGCCTTACCATTGATGGGATATATGATATTCTCATACGTGCTCATGTAGGTCTCAACCTTATACCAATCAGAGACGTCTTTTATCTCGTGGCCTATATCCAAAATGCAAGCAATGGCATGAGGACATGGAATGCCAGAAATCTGCCATCTCCTACAGGCACATGTTCTATTGTCCATGTCCACAACAAATTCTCTATATGAACACTCAACTTGATATTGGTGTAGCCCATTCCATCTCAAGATACACTCATGGGCTGTATCACAGCACTTCTACAACTTTTGTTGTATTTTGGAACATATGGGTTTGTTGTAATTTCTTAACTTATCCCGCTTCACCTGAATTATGTGCATGAGTTTCATCTGAATGCCTACCAACATACCTATCAATGATTTATCCCTTTCTTCCAAAATCAAGTTGTTGAAGCATTCACAGAGGTTATTAAGGAGCATTTCACACTTCGACTGATCTGAAAAATGAGACCCACTCCATTCATTTGGTGACTTCTTCATCAACCATCCACATGCCTCCTTGTTGGCACTTTCAATCTTAGCCATCCAGTATTTAAAAAATGCCAAGTGACTAGATTTTCCAGCACCCTACAGATAGTCTTTTAATTCTTTACCCTTAAAGTCACTCCTGAAGAAATTTTGAAACATATGCCTGACACAAAATCTATCTTCAGCTTCTGGAAATAATTCAGCAACAACATTAATCAATCCCTTTTGTCTATCACTCATGAAGGTCACGGATGGCCAATTTTCCATAGGAACATCTTCAGACAACAACATCAAAAACCACCTTCACGAACTAATGTTTTCTCTTTCTACAATCGCATATGCAATCGGGTATATACAGTCATTCGCATCTATACCAACCGCTACTAACAGTTGACCACCATTTTTCCCTTTCAGAAAACAACCGTCAACACAGACAAATCTTCTACACCCTTGCAGATAACCCCTCTTACAAGCCTCTATGAAGACATAAATACCCCTGAACACATTATCCACTTGAGAGATAGACGTAGTTGAACCTGGATTTGTTCTCCTCAATTCCGTAGCATAGCACCCTAACATCGCAAACTGCTCTTCATCACTCCCCTCTACTAATACTTTAGGGTATTTTCTAGCATTCCAAGCCACTCTCTTAGTAATGTGTACTCCCAAATCTTTTCTAACTGTAGCTCTAATATTTTTTGTCTTCCAATCAGGATCGGATCTGAAGTTATCCAAATAGTAATCAGCCAACCATTTATAGGTTACGTACGTGCCTTAAAGAAAGTGTGCCTAGGGTCGTACGTTTTAATCTGGACTGTTTCTCGACCTTGTACCTTCGAAGCCCACAAGTTCCATGGACAACCATCCTTGCAAACACAATGCAATCTATTTTTCTCATTGCGTTTGAAAACTGGTTCAACTTGATTGAATACCGCATAATCCCTCACCACATATTTCAATTCCTCAAACGTCGCAAACAATAACCCTACCTCAAATTGAAGATTCCTCTTTTCACCACCAGCACAATATTCAGAAAAATTGAGTCTACCACTATTCCCCTCCGAATCCAAACCACTTAAGAAGTTTAGCTCCTCTTACGATGCATTCGAAGAACTATCTAAGTGTTGGCCTTCTTCTTGTTCCACAATATGCATACCCATTTCGATGCCTTCGGTCACATTACGATCAAATAGGCAATCNCGATCAAATAGGCAATCATCATCATATACATCATAGTCTAAGTCATTGAAGTCGGGGTCTTCGTCTATTTGTATGTCTACTAGAACATCTGCAATCATAAAAACAAGTACATAAATCGACATATCCATAAACTACAGACACACTAACTACAGCAAAGGTTGAACCATTCCAATCCAATGGGCAAAATAAACTATAGATAGATGCAGGTTGTGGATTTGGGACAAAATGACTCTTAATATTGATGATGATGATGATGATGATGATGAACAAGTTACAGGTTACTGCTGGGGAAAATATATGTTCTTGACAAGCATTGAAAATGGCACGCAAATCTTCTTCATTAATTGATAAGTGGGGGATTTATGGGAGAAATATATATATATATATATATATATATATATATATATATATATATATATTTCTTGGGGTACATACACAACATTTTTGTCAAGAGGGGACTTGTTATTTGGTGTGTGGTTGCTTGTCCATGCGAAAGAGAGAATTGTGTGGGTCGAAGATAAAATGTAAAAAAATGACTTTATTTAACATGGTGTTGAACTTACAAAAGTTTGGATCGTCGTAACTTGTTTATGAAAATTCTACACATGTTAGGTTTTTGTGATATAACGCCTATTTGACGAATAGAAATTTTAATACATTTTTTTCTCTTCGTTTCTACTATATATTATTTAATAAAAAATATTACACGTCAAGAAAAAAAATTTAATTTATTTTTTTTACAACATGTTTTCCCAAAAATCAGTATTCATTATTTCTAAAAATCTCATTATAATGGGGGCCAAACATTCGATAAGCAAGTGAGGACATGTTAAAATTAAAATTAAATAACTTAATATATTAATTTAAACTTTTAAATAAGTTGATTTTACCGTACTTAAGAGGAAAGCAAGTGTGCGTGAGAGAGGGATTCACTATTAAATAAAATAAAATGGAGTAGGATATTGGGAGAACGTGGGTGCTGTTCCCATTAACCCAGTCCTTATTACCCTTTAAACTAATTTTATCATCTCCTAGTGTTAAGAGCTTCAACTCTAAACTAAATTGCCTGTTCTTGAAATGGCTGCCACCACCAATTCAAAATCTCAAATTGTAATATTTAAACGATTAGATTTAATGAGACGGTGTAACTGTCCCTTGAAAGATATTCAAGAAATCAGCACAGTTTGAATGATTCAATAAATAAATAAGTAAATTAAATCGGTGAAATAAAAATTTCCTATCTCGTCTCATAAAAGATATGATACTCTAAAGATTGACTTAAAATTTCCGATGAGAACAATTTATTTTTTGGACTGACAACATTATCGTAAAAGGAAAATAATGTATAGTACGAATGCAAATGTATGTATTTATAGATGAATGTAGTACTTTCCTGGTAGGAAAAATAAATCGGTGTAACTACGAATGCACGGAGTAGGAAAAATAATGTATTGTACATTAATACAAATGTATGTGCGGGATTTTAAGAAAAAAAAAGTTTATAGAGAACAAATTTATAACATTTTAAACTGTAGAATTTATTTTAGAAATTATATTCATTGATTGATAATTGTGTTTTAGACCCTTATTTATGATTTTAAATTAATTTAAAATTTGATTAATTGAACAAATTTCTACTCATTTTATGTTGTATTTGACTTCCTAAGTTACATTTCCGGTTTAAGAATGATTGAAGCAAAATGAAGTAATTTTGGATGTTAAAAGGGAACAAAAGATGGAATATTCGAGTATTGGGACTTGGAGATGAAATAAAGTGGTTGGAATTAATATTGAAGAAGTGATGTGATTAATCATCTATTGGAAGACTGAATAAGCGAAACGAGGAGTGTGCCAGAACGGAATCATCAAGTGACTGGAAGAAGACAGAAATTCGAACAGGAAGTAGAGAGATTTCGTGCAATTGTTGTGTTGTCTGAACTGAAGAGATTATTCAGTATATATAGACAAGGAGGAGCATTTGCCAACTACGAATGCACGGAGTAGGAAAATTAATATATAGTATATTAATACAAATGTATGTGCGAGATTTTAAGAACAAAAAGTTTATAGAGAGAAAACAAATTTATAACATTTTGAACTCTAGAATTTATATTCATTGATTGATAATTGTGTTTTAGACGTTTAGTTATGATTTTAAATTATTCATTGATTGATAATTGTGTTTTAGACGTTTAGTTATGATTTTAAATTAACTTAAAATTTGATTAATTGAGCAAATTTCTACTCATTTTATGTTGTATTGACTTCCTAATTTACATTCCCGGATTAAGAATGATTGAAGCAAAATGAAGTAATTTTGGATGTTAAAAAGGAATAAAAGATGGAATATTCGAGTATTGAGACTTGGAGATAAGGGAAGGTGACTAAGACATCAAAGAAAAAATTTAGATGAAATAAAGTGGTTGGAATTAATATTGAAGAAGTGAAGTGATTAATCATATATTGGAAGACTGAAGAAGCGAAAGGAGGAGTGTGCCGGAACGGAATCACCAAGTGACTGGAAGAAGACAGGAATTCGAACAGGAAGTAGAGAGATTTCGTGCAGTTGTTGTGTTGTCTGAACTGAAGAGATTGTTCAGTATATATAAGCAAGGAGGAGCCTTTGACTCTTAATGCAGCTATAACTCCTGCCATTTTAATTCTGATGTTTTGGAGTTATTGGAGCAAAAATGTTGGTGCAAAGATCTCCACACATAAAATGATATATCATTGGAAAGATAATTAAATTTTAGAGTTCAATGTGAAAAATAGATTGTAAGATCATTATGTGTGCTAGAAATCGATCGTCAAAGCAGGATGCATTTGAGCTTAGGTGCTAAGTAGGTGATTGTTGATTGTTCGCTATTCCCTTATTCAGTTTTGATGCTTGATCACAATTAGAACGTGTTTTGTCAATTATATTATTTTCGTAAGATTTGCTATAAATTAGCACATTGTAATAAGCAACACTAGATCTTATAGGAAATATATATACTTCTATCCTGAGTACAATCTTTTGTGAAATTCTAGATTTGTATTGCGTTTTTTTTTTTGTCAGATCCTTCCAGAAATATTTAGTTGTAGATAAAAAAAAAATCGAATTAATTTATCTTCAGAGAGAGAGTTAACACACAAGAAAATTATTGAGCATGGACAAGACATGTACGAGGAAACTCGGTTTCTGGGCAATTAAAGATGACAGCAATCCAAAACCCGCTCGCACTACTGGAAAACTGTGCTCAAATAGTGGGGAATTGTTTGCTATAAGCTTTAATTCATAGACAAATACAAGTCATTAAGCACTACTAATTTGGGACATAATGGGCCGATTTATTTTCAATTCTCATTCCCATTTTGAGGGCACTTTTTTATTTTTACCTTTAAGAATTAATCAAGGGCTAATCTGTCTTAACCTTCTGAATCTGCCATCAACTTTACGTGTTATCTATCGACTCGATCAAACTTAAATTTTTGAAGAAATAATTCAACATAGTATTTGAAAAAATGGAAGTCACAAGTATAGGTAATATCATTTTTGGGTAATTAGCACATAACGTCCATACCTTTCACTATTATTGTGAAAAACGATCATACCTTTTACTTTTTGGCATTTTAATCCTTGTTTTCATATTTCTTTACACAAAATGTCATTTTCATTCATTTTCTCGATTAAAAGTTATGAAATGATGAATATACTTTTCTATTTAAGTAAAACAAAAAAGAAAAAAAAAGAATTAATTGAAATCATAATCTCAAATTTTTTTTAAAAAAAAGTTTAAATTAGTCCCAAATAAATTATTAAAATGGTATTAGCACATGATGCCCATACTTTTCACTATTATTGTAGAAAACGTCTATACCTTCCATTTTTTTTATATTTTCTTCCTTAATTATACATTTGATTGCGTAAATCATCATTTCTATCAATGTTCATTCAATTTCTCAATAAAAAATCGTGAAATGGCGAATATATCCCCCTATTTAAATAAAAAATAATAAAGAACTAATTACAATCATAGTTCCAATTTTTTTTAAAAAAGTGCAAATGAGTCACAAATAAATTATTAGAAAATTAGAAATTTAAAATAAATAATTTTCTTTTTTTTTTATTTAAATAGGTGGGTATATTCATCATTTCACAGTTTTATTGAAAAATTGGATGAAAGTTAATAGAAATGATGGTTTGCGCAATTAAATGTATAATTAAGGATTAAAAAAATCAAAAAATAAAAGATGGGGACTTTTTCACAATAATAGTGAAAAGTATGAACATTATTTGTTAATTACCCTTTTAATAATTTATTTTTGATTTGTTTGTACTTTTTTTAAAAGATTGGAACTATGATTGCAATTAGTTCTTTCTTTTTCTTTTTGGTTTTATTTAAACAAAATGATATATTCGTCATTTCACATATTTTAACTGAGAAAATTGATGAAAATGACCTTTTGCGCAATGAAATGTAAAAATAAGAGTGAAAATGTCAAAAATAAAAAGTAATGAATTTTTTTATAATAATAGTGAAAGATAAGGATGTTATGTGTTAATTACCGTATCATTTTTTGTTTCAACATTAACAATCTAAATAACATTTTCTTTAAAAACATTTAAAATTGCATTATTTACTTAAAAATATTACTTAGTTCGATGTAGGAAAATGACCCGGGTGGGTATCCTTCGCCACGTCATTTTTTTTTCATCCTTGGTTAACAAATGAAATTAGCTATTCAGCCTATTATAGAAATAATGGTTCTTTCATTGTTTTAAAATTCTTTTTTCTATATACTCATTTTTAACCACATATTCATACAATAAAATATTATACAAGTAAATCTAAAACTTTTTCCTACTTTTAATCACATATTATTCAAAAAATCACTATTAAAACAATATTTTTTCAAAAAAAAAGGCCGCCAAACGAGGGCTAAATAATTCAAAATTGTGGTTTTCAAAGTCTTAAATTTTCATTGTTTAAATGTTGTTATCATTCAAATAGTTATGAATACGCGTTTGATACGTTAAATTAAATAATACAATTTCGTTACATCTCTCTTTTTTTTAAAAAAAACTATTTGATAATATTTTGTCTAATATACAAATCTAGTTGTTAAGATTCCGAAATTCAAGTTACTCTTGTGAAAATTTACAAGAGGAAGTGGCCAACACCACGTGACAAATGGGGTGGAATTGGTATTTTTATCATTGGAGTAATGAATCTCACGTGCAAAGGATCCAATGGACTGACTCCCAAAAATATTTGTGTACGTGAACATATTTGTCTAATGCCTTGGACGTGCACGCATGTTCTTCAATTTTAAAAATTCTTATGGAAATTATTTTTCATTAAGTCAAAGAGCATGCTACTTGTACAATTTTCTTTACGAATTCTTTGAAAGATGCTGAGATGGCATACATTTGGCCATTGTTTGTCCACCTCAATATCTGTCAAAATATTTATGTACAAGTAATTTAATTCTGAGTTAAAATAATTTCTCTCTTATCATTGAATTAGTATCAGATATTCTTAATCCATTTCCCTTCCCGTTATGACAATTTTTATCCGTACTACAAAATTACTTAATTTTCAAGTTGCGTTTTTCAATATCATTCGTTTTGCACAATTATCAAGTTAGCCCTTTCCAATTCACTCTTTGTTACTAGGCAAATCCTTATAAGGTTTTTCTCGTCCACTCATATACATGCTTAAACTCGATAGCTGATCATGTCTAGAATCACTGTCCATATATACAAGCATGTATGAAAAATTTATGTATGCATATGGTCAAAGGTCAAACATACTGTAGGTTTGGAGGGTGGGGAGATCAGCTTGCATGTGAGGTTCTCTCTGCTGCAAAGACAAAGAGCATTTTGTTGAGTTCAAAGGGATACAAGTGAATAATTAATTTGGCTTTATTTAGCCTCCCTCCACAGTCCACATGATACTTCCAGTTGCACAATGCTATTCTAAGGACTCAATCATGTGATCACACACCATGTCTTAACAAAATGATATAATAATAATAAATATATATATATATATAAAGAAAAGACACCATTTTAGAGACCATTACGAGGGAACTGACTGTTGTACACAAATTTATCTTTTTAAATAGTTAAAGAAACATGTTCATTTTGATTTTTGAGTAACAAAGTCTCACTTTAAGATTTTATTTTTTTATAAAAAGAATTATTTAGTACTTACATTGTGTTACAACTATCGAAATTGTGATATTTCATTTTACTATACCCAGCCCAAGCTAGTCCCCAAAAGCCAATTTGAATTTGACATTTTACCACATAGTTGGCAGGGGATGGGACTATTGTAAGGTGGTTCGACCATCGGCAGGGGATGGGACTATTGTGAGGTGGTTCGACCGTAGTGAAAAATAAATCTCATCAAATACATTTGTAATTCTTTATGGATGGCTGCCCCCTTTTCGAGGAAATTACACACATTCACTTTTCAACTTCTCATTTCAATAATATTTTTCTTTTAAATTTCAAGTGCATCCCCCACACCAACACCTTACCTAAAAAAATCTATGACCCCTCTCTCCCTCTCTCTACAAATCCATCGGACCACCGTCATTGAAAATCACCCACCGCCTTCCCCTCTCACAACCGGTAGTAGATTGGTTGATGATGGCTCTTCTGGCACCGAGCCACCAACAACCTTCTCCCCTCTTCTCCCTAACAATCCCAACAGCTGAAGCCTCTGATCTAGGCATAGCGATAGCGATATGGTGGCAATTGCGCAAGTAAGGTGGGTAGAGGTAGTGGACATAAGTGGTGGCAATGGAGGAGAATGGATAGAAGGAAAAGGGAAGGGATGTGACAAGAAGGAAGGATGAAAGCGGGTTTGAAAGTGTTGGCAACAATGGTGTTTGAGGTGGAGGATGGATTTTGGAGGGGATCGCCGGTGTGTGGTCACAAAAGGAGAGCAGTTCGCCACAAGCGAATATGACAAGGGTGGAACTAGTGATGCGGAGGGAGCGACAATAATCGGAGTGGACCGCCAAGTGGTGTCGGGTGTACGTTGCTTCATTCATCTTACGACATCGCTCCTTACACCGTTGGTCCGTTGCATTGTATCCTTGTTAACTAGCTTTGATATCGTCATGGGCGGACGTAGGGGGTGGCCAGGTGGGTCACCATTAAATTTTCTATATTTTTGTTTCAATTTTTGAATTCATTACGGGATGTGAAACGAAATCGAAAATATTGCATTCTTAATATCATTTCAAAGTGTTAATAGTCTAGTTTTTTACGTCGTTATTGACGTACGAAATGATCAATCGTAGGAAATATTACGATTTGTCAAAGTATGTCGTTCAAAATTAGTATTTAAAAAATTTCGATAACATGTTAACTTAAACTTTAAAAATTCTCCGACGATCGTACGCTAATCGAATCTACGAATTGCTTATGTCATCTCAAAAATTATTTCGAGAACTATATTATAGACATATCGAATAGTCAAAACAGATATCGAAAATAGTTAAAGATGTATTAAACATGAGTATTAAAGAAAGACGTCTAACTCGCATTTTCTTTAAAAAAATTCAATTATTTCATTAACATTTATTATTTTTTGCGATACAAGTTTCTCAATGTAATTTTCATCATTTTATTAGGAAAATTTATATGGAATATGACATCAAAATTTTTTAAAATTTTACTTCCGAAAAAGTCATATTCCATGCAAATTTTCGGATGCAAAATTACATGGGGTATAATTTTTTAGATGTAAATTTTCGATTGTAAAATTTCTCCCAACTTCTTTGCAAGTTCGATTGTACCCCTCTAACTTTAAACTTCTGAGTCCGCCCCTGAATATCGTGCACCCCATCTCACACCTTCTCTTTTTACTCTTAAGACCATTAGGAAAAATAAATTTAAAATCTTGAGCTAAATTATTGGTGCAAGAGTCAGAGGTTGGGTGGCTTCGTCCCTGTTTGAGTGTAAAGAGATAGAGAATGGATGGAGAGGTAACGTTGTTGGTGCATGTTGTGGTGGTGGCGGTGAAAGTGGTTGTTGGTGTGGGTGGTGATTTGTGAATTTGAGGTGGCAATTGTGTTTTGGGTTGTGTCGGTGGTGATGGAGTGTAGGTGGAGTAAGGTGGGGGAGATTGAAAGGTAATTTGCGACCAATTAATTGAATTGTTGTGATAAGTAAATTTGATAACATGTGATGTGATTGATAAATAAATTTTAACCAATAAATTTGATAATTGTATCTTTAAATGGTATTTTCCACCATTTTCTCCATTACTCTCGTTGGCCCAATTTTTAGGCCCAATCCATTTCTAGCTTTTGGCCCATGTTCAAATAGGAAGAAGAGTGCTCAGGAAACAAGTTATGGCAACTCTCCAACAACCGGAGGGTTACTTGAAACGGCTCAGCATGACGAAGATCCACCAGTCTCCAGAATCCATTGCTATAAAGCAGGACCTGTGATACCAACTTAGATTTGCAGATAGATCTCCAAAAGATGCGAGAGGCTAGGATTTTGAAGGGCGAGAGAAAAATAAAAATATCCATTGAATAAATGAAAGTATGAACTATAGAGGTCCACATATTGACTTATATACAAGGAATAACAATCAGTCCACAATAATATTACAACTCTCGATCAACTATTTGCTAATCAACACTATCACATATACCTATCGATGTTGGTCGATTTTTTAAGTGACAAGTTTGAAAGACACATACCTAACACATTTGCCACTATTATCATAGTCAAACGAGCAACATGTCCATGGCTCTTAGGATCGCGTTAATGTAAATTGGTGAGAAGTCGATTCGACGATTTGACGAGCTCAAAAGTGATGTTCTTTACAAATGGACCCCATGTACTTCAATTACGTTATTACATCACTTGTTCCCATGTGACAATGCATTAGTAACACGTGTCGTCTTTCAAAATTTCCACAATAGGGTACAGAAAGAAAGAGATGGGAATGAGAGAGATTTTGATGTAGGCCAATATTATTTATTAGTGTTTGTCTTGTTGGACTAGGTTTCATACAAACACTAAATAAGTCAAAAAGGAAGTTCGACATTTGTCAATAATTTTGTGTTGTATGTTTAAAGTGTGAAGTTGACAGTTATTCGCTCTCGATCACAATATGAAAATCTATGTTGATAATAAAGCAATCAAAATTAATCGATAATTAAATTTAACCACCATCGTATTAATTCTCAATTTTGGGGCCTGAGGCTTCATAAGCTATAGTGACTGGAAGTTGTCTCAAGTGATTAAAAAGATATTCAAATATCTTACATTTGCTGGGTTCGTGGACCGACATTGGGAAGCTTTATTACGTGAATCGAGATCAGCGAAACATTGCACGTTGGATGATCAATTCGAGATATAAAATTTAGTTAATTTGATTTATCACTTTTTTACGATGCATTTTCAAGAACATTTCATTATATTGAAAATGTTAATTCGAAGATAGTTCTATAAAGTAACCTAGCATCTTAAATTTTGATACATCGCATTAAAGTGTTGATTGCATAGCGATCTATGCATGAAATGCTCACGACTTTTAAGGGTAAAAACTCACGTGATTTAAACCTGACAACAATAAATACTATTGAGGTCATGTTAGGTAACTTAATTACAATCTAAATAGATAACATCATTCAACTTTGAAACCTTGTTATTAAATGCCCAACTGTCTGGAGGCCTACTTGAATTAAATGTCTGCCTAACTCAGCATTTATTAGTGCACGATATGTTTGGCCTCATGCTACAATAATTTTTCATGTTAGAAACTCAATAAATGTTTGAGTTTTGGTCCCCATTTTCTTGATCCTGTATTTCAGTTTGTGGCCGTTCATAAAACCCAAAACTCCTTCCCCTAAACACATGCAGAGAAAATATATATACACAAAAGCATTTTTGGGTATGAGTTTGAGGTTGGTAGCATTTATTTTCAAACTAGTGGTAATTAAAGAAGGGAATTTTGCATACGTTATTATCAACTTCCTAATTTCCCAATTTGTTCTCACGATTTAGTCGAGCAAACCAAAATCATGTGATAGTTATTGAAGATTCTTTTGTTACAGATTTCTCAATAAATTTACCAACGAATTGAGCGCAATAATGAAACCGAATTCATGTAATGACCCTAACATCTTGAATAAATCTTATTTTGTTAATTGTTTCTTGTAAAGATCATCACCCAACATTCATTCTTGTATTACTATGTAAAATTGTAATATATTGTGGATTATATATATTAAAAATTGGAAATTGGTTATCAACTTCACCAAAAGCGACATTATTGAGCATTTATCAAAAACAAAAAAAAGTTCGATAAAAAATTATAGGGTGTCTTCCATGTAGTGGTGGCAAACGAGTCGAGCGGCTCGTCGGCAAAATGACGAGCCCGAGCACGAGCCAAGTGGGCTAGCTCTCGGCTTGCCCACGAGCAAGCGGCTCGTGGACTTGTCCAAAATAGATGCTTTTTTTTTCGTTTAAAAATGTTCATCTTTTTTTTTTAAAAAAAATGGGAAAATGGACGAGCTCGTGGCTCATGGGCCGAGCCAAGCTCGATCTACGAGTAACGAGCCGAGCAGAAGCTCGGCTAAGCCAAGCTCGTATGCATTAGGGCCGAGCCGGGCCCATTGCCATCCATACTTCCATGAAATTTGCGAAGAGTTTGAAGGGATATCCATGTAAATAGATTTAAGACAAATTATCGAATTAATCTAGTCAGCACATGAATCATATGGTCGATCAATTTCAACACACTTGTACAAAAAATCTTTAAAACTCGAGACATGAAGATAAAATAACATTGAACAATACGAAGAATAAATTGAAATTAGATTTTAATCAAAATTATATTGTCCAAGTACAACTAATTGCGCATCAATGAGAGATGCCAATTCGGCCCCCCCTCCAATAGGGCTTAGAGCCCGGGTTCTTTAGGTTTTTTCCGCATCAATAGCATGTTGGGTAGTGATGAATGAATATTATAAAATTTATGGGGCCAAAATTGTTACCTAACTATTATTAAGGAGGAATTAATATAATTCTCGAAAAATATAGAAGGCATATTGTAATCGATTCGTGAGCCACTGCCCGTTGCCCCTACCCGCCAGACACGGTCACCAATCGGATGTTTTCCTGTCCCTGAAATTGAAATTACACAAGAAAGAAGAACAGCCGGCGACTTTGTGTCCACGTGGATCGTTGCCACGTCAGTTTCCTATGTGGCCCAGATGTGGACGTCCACATGGATTCTGAAAATACGGCATCAAAGGGCGATGTATGGGCGAGAAGGTGACCCAATGGGGCCCGTTTGTCACCGTCACTTTAATTTCTTTTCTCCTCTCATTTTATTCATCCAATCAACTGCACTGCATTTACTATTCAACAGTCTCAACAGTTTCTCAATTTTTTTTTATATTTTTCTTGGCAAATTTTTAGTTCTTTATTTTAATTTTTCAAAAAATAAAAATGCATTCATTCGTGTCTAGTGGTGGAGGGAGGTGGGGCTAATAAGGTCCATGGATCTCACTGAAATTTGAGAAAATTTTTATATATATTTTATATATTTTTTATTATTATTATTATATTTTGTGTTTGAAAAAAAAATTGATAGTTAAATTACGAATCCTGGCTCCATTGTTGTGGATGTCTATTGTATATATAGCTCTCGTAAATGTATCTATTTTTATTACAAACACAAAAAATTATTATGCAGAAAAGGTAGAAGACAGGCAACATGTAATGGTAAAACTTCATATTTATTATTTACAGTAAGTAGATCTACTTATTTTTTGGGAGCATTGTGTGTTAAGGAGACAAACTACCCATGTAGGGTTCGACGGTGCTGGAAATATAGAAAATTCAGAACGCTTCTCCACATTTTCTTGTCATTTCTAAAAACATGTCTAGTCATGGACGGAGCTAAGATTGTAGAATTGAGGATGGCAAATTTTTTAAAAAAATTATTTGTGAAGGCAAAATTGAAAACGCAAAGAATTTTTTTGAAAATCTTGTTCAAAATCTTGAAAAAAATATTGTGCAAAATCTTATAATTGAAATTTAGCGTGGGAGGTGAGGCAAGTGATCCACTGTAAATCCACACCTATGTAGGGTTGGACATGGTCCGGTTTGATTCGTAACTAAGAGAAATCGAATTCAGGGGTGCCTTTCTTCTTAGTACAGA
>CAIGRN010068024.1:0-28053 GCA_903798345.1 Fraxinus anomala
ACACAAGTGAAAATTTATTTGTCAATCCATATATTTTCCAACAGGAATCAATTCCAACTCGGAGTGGAATTTTGTGACTCTTTGTTGCACAAAGAGCCAAGATATATTTATCAGACCGCCAGACTTTCCTACTGAATACAAACGGACATGTTTAACAAGAAATGGACATCACCATTGGGTAAACTGCTTGAAATTGAATGTTGATGTCGATGTCGATGTTACGGCTAACGATAGATTAGTTCCTAAGGACGATTTCCATCCTAAAAAAATCCACAATGAGGGCATAAAATACTTATTTGTCCCTCATATTTTTAAATAAATAAACAAATACAAGGAAACGTATGCGTGGATGAGAAAAATAAAAAGGTAATCTGGGAATTGGAATGACATTGCACTGATGAATCTGTAGAATTGAGGAATTAGGCATTTTCAAATACGAGGGTATCAAGACTTTTTTTATTATCATTATTATTATTATAAGCAGAGGCCTTTCGGATCATTATAAATGCAAATGTGTTAAGCATTAATATAAGTGACATTCAAGCATCATTACTTGATAAATCATCTTTTATGTGATTCCCATTTAGATGACTCGTGATTTAAAGACACGAATTGCATCAATGGTGCTACGTAGCATTATTCAAGGGAAATGACAATTGACATGGCGGTACTCCCACCTAATAAAAGTCATTTAGCACATCACAACCCCCATCAGTATCACCCAAGGCATTCAGGAAGGAAAGCAATGGCTCAACAGGTACTTATCTATCCTACCTTGCAACCCCTGCACTCCCAAGCAAACACACAAATGCACACACTCTACTCTCTGCACAAAAACCAACCCGACCACTGCCGTCCCATTACGAGCATGTAGGCTTTGCAATACTAGACTGCACTGAACACTAGAATGAACAAGATTGCAGTTCCTCTTTCTCTACTGTGCAATGTTTAGTGGACGTTACCAAACATGACACGGGGATATACGTGGAGTAGTTTTGAAACTTAGTGATAATCAATGTAATAATCTGAGCTTATTGAATGATTTTCTTGATTTTGAAGGAAGAAGAGTGGCCTTTGGGGCTGCAACCTTTGCCAAGAAATCGTGATCTCAATTGCTTGCTCTCCTTCGACTCTTTGTTCACGTCTGCTCCCAACTCTTCCACTGATTCTTCTTCTGATATTGATAATGAGGTCAGTCTATATAACAAAACTTACAATGTAAAAACTTCTTATGTGGCTCCTGGAATTTGTAATTTATAGTGGGTTTGTGTGGGTGTATGCAGAAAAAAAAAATCTGGGTTTCAGCTACAAATAACAAAGAAAATTTAAAATACTGATTTTACGCTTCTTTTGTTTGGATAGTGTGGAGTTTAATTATACTGCGCCATTCTATTTCGAATTCCAGGCAATTTTAGGCATTCTTTAAAGATCAATCTAATGTTCTAAACGTACGAAAGATAATATAATTGGCCGTTTGAGAGGTGTGGGAACAACATTTTAATTATTTATTTTTTGGTTAATCACTATAAATTTGTACGTCTGTATGTTTCCCAGTCTTTCTTTTTGGTCTCGATTAAGGCTTAATCCCTAACACTATTCATATGAGCAGCCCATTTTTCAATTCCAAGATTGGCACTTAAATTTTGTCAACTCACTCTTGCTAACTAATCTATAATTAAGATAAAAGGTAACATATATATGTACAAATTAGGGTCCGTTTGATTGCAAGAGTGAAATTTGGATGGAAAGAAAATAAATTACAGAAAATTGAATTGCCTAGAATTGTTTTACTGGGAATTGACAATTAATCATGTTTGATTGATATAATTGTCCACTTGGAAAATATTGAAATTTTGGATATTTTGATGTTCGTTTGACTTTGTTTTCCATGAAAATTGTCCATTAAAGGGGAATTTTTTTTTTTTTTTTATACAATTGTCCATAGAATTTGTTTTCATTGCAAAATTAAAAAAAAATACCTGGAAAAACATTTTCCTAGCTAAGTGGTGGGAAAATGAATTTAAGGAAAACCAAGAATTTGTGACCGTGTGGGAGGAAGTGAGAATTCCAATTGCCAAGAAAAAAATCCAATCAAACAATCAAAAAAACAATCAAAAAGTGGGAAAATGGAAAACAAATTCAATTTTTCATGGAATTGTCACCCTATCAAACATGGCCTTAGTGTCTACTGTGTGTGTGTGTGTGTTTTTTTTTTTCTCATGTTAATCTCGTCTTTGTCAGATTGGGACATGTTTGCTTAAAGCTGAAAGGCGTGAAAGCACTTTACCCTTTTCACATGGCTTTAAATGATTTTGTTTCTCATTGTCCAGTTCGATTTACTTTTAGGGGGGCATGTTGAGCTGCATTCCCCCAACTCAATTAACCAAGAAGAGTTCTCAAAATGTGTTAGATACTAAACTTTAATGGCCGTAAAAGACTCGACCAATTAAAGAATGTGAGACGGTGTGGCCTGCCCAAAACCGGGTCGTGCCAGTCCAGCTTGACATGCTTTACAACCCTCTCCCTCAACGGAAGAACAAAGAAATAAAGAAGAAAAGTCACTGGTCTTATGATAATGTTTGAGTGAACTGATTAAATCCAGGTTCTAGAGCCAGCTTAATTTTACTCTCTTTTACAACAAAGCTCTGCGGCCCCTAAAAATTTGCTAAACGTAACTCAGCAGTCCTGGCTAATCAAGAACTCCTCTTTACTTCATAAGTACTTTTAAGTAACGATACTATGTTAGACTGTAAACAAAAAATCCACATGCATTAGTATCCCTTTTGAGGGATAGATTTTCATAGCTTTCTCCTCGATATGTTAATGATCATTCTCTATTTTCAGACCACCGCTTCTTTCTTCCACGACAAAGATATCACGTTCGGGAGCCTTATCGGTGTTTCGAGCATTGTAGAGCACTCGAGAAGATTGATGAAGGGAAGAATAGTAGAACCTACAAGGAACAAGAGGAGTTGCAAATACAAGAGTTGGTTTTTATCCCTATGCTCAAAGTTGAGCAGTGATTCTGTGTGCATGAACAATACCCCATCTTTAGGTCAATTTCTTGAAGTCGAAAGGAGAACTACTAGCTTTTACAGGAGAAATCCGAACTTGTGATGGAAGATTAGAAAGTACTAAAGTGCTAGACAATGTTAAGGAAGAAAATAAGCTTAACTCTTGTTTATTGTATCATTTAGTCCTCCACAATATTCTATGTTAAACATGCTAGGGATGATTTTTCTCATGCTTGAGACCCTATTCGTTGTTTGTAGTCATCTAACTATTTGTACTCCTTTCTATTCCATATGATTTCAATTTCTTCCATAGATGAATTTGCATTGCATTGCTAACTTGTACCTTTCACCTTAATAAATTCCAATCAACTCAAAGATAGATGTTTTATTCTACTTGTATGGCAACCCCTATGAGACAAGTTTTGAATATGCCAGAATAAATCAAGGCCCAGGCTAAATACAGATGCTAAGAAAAGAATGTTTGATGCTAAAAGCACACAAGCAAAGCACAAGTGCAAATTAGAGGGTCTTAATGAATTCATCGCGTTCCCACGTGTTCCTAAATTAAGGTTCTTGTAGGGAAATTTACCCAAATTTATGTGATCAAAAAACTTCACATAGCAATCGAGTCAAGAGGTATTAAACAGTATAATAAACAAGATTAGCTTATTTTTCTTCCTTAACTCTCCAATACTATCCAATCCTTCGTACCACACGTCATGTGCATATAATTGATACGCACAGTTCGACAACACTGTCCATGACAATAGAAAAGATTTTAAGTTCTTTTTTTCTTTAATCCTACCATGTATAATAAATATTTATTTATCATCTTTCTCAAAGAAGAGTTGGGTAGATTACAATAACAAAATCCAACTAGGTGATTACACTTCAGATCATTTCAGCTTTTAACAATAAACTTCTTCGCGTCTCTTCGATTCAGCACGATTGAGTTCAAAGATATCTTGCAACAACATGGCAAAGCATCAATCCACACTAATTCTTAATGCTTATCAAACCCCTCATTGCATTCAGCAGCAACCTTCCCCAAACCACGGCCCACTCTCCCAAGTGAAGTTAATGGTGACAAACTCTTGAAGCTGCTGCCTTCGTCAAGATTAAGTGACTTTCTTGTTCTTTTTAGTTTCATCAGGCTAAATTCCAACTCCACGTCACTGTTGGTTTTGGTCTTGGCAACAGCAAGTTGGGTAATGGGACTTCGACAAAAGGGACAGACTGGAACCTTCGAACAATCTGTTCCAATATTGGGTTTGTTGTGGCAGCACAAGGCAAGAATGCAATGAGCGCACATCTCATGCCCACATTTTTGAACCTCAATTGTACAGACCTGCTCAAAGCAGATGCAGCATAGCTCGACATTGCAAGCCTGTTTAACATGGAAAATTTCCCATTTCATCTTTAGGAGATCATTTTATGACAGAAGATTAGGCGGCCATGTATCATTGGTTATGAGATGCAAATCTGCAAGGGTGTATAATTAAATCTCCCCTCTTTTTCATAGTTGAATATATTACTGAACTCATCACACTACAAATAAAAGAGATTCTACTATGTTTTGACCGTGAGCAAACTTCCGCATTAAATCTATGTGGTACACTATTCCTCACAAGTTTCTTCATGCAATCACAGAGTATGAATCGACACGTGGAAATAAGTAGCAAAATTAGGTACCTCATTGCCATCGTCAACGCCATTGTCAATGCCACGGAAATTTGAGGGTGGCAAAAGAGAGTTGGATGTCTCCTTCAAGATTGCCTTTTCTCTCTCCTTGTTGGCCATAATTAGGGCGTTCTCTAATAAGGCTTTCGCTTCAGAATTCAGCTCGTTGATGAACTTCAAGCGTGATGGCCAGGTTAAAGGCTCTGGGGCTGATGGATTTAACAAAGCTGCACAGGCTTCATGCTTGTACTTAGCTGCAACCATGTAAGGTATTCTCCTGCAGAGATACGATACTGTAATCACAAAATTCTTACAAGCAAACATGATCAGCGATAACAGTATAAAGAATATAGCATCGATGATGGATTTAGTATTCAGAAATATATATGGCATAGAAAGGGTTGTGGAGGATTTGATGTTAAATGAAGTCTCCTACCAGTACAAGCACAAGATTTACTTATGCTTTCCTTGTTCAATCGAGAGGAGGATCGTCATAACTTTGGTGTTTTATAAGATATCTGTCAACCTAACCTATTTTTTAAGACTCTGTAGCTGCGGGGGAAATAATAATGTTGAATTAGACATCTGATTGTGTGAGCTTCCATAGTTTGTAACATTCCTTTTAAACTTAAAGTACTTAACCCTACCACTTTATTGATCTTATAAGAAACCCATAATACATACAATCATGAAATTGATGCAATGAAAGCTGAAAAACTGGTCTTCACAAGGGACATTACTGGAACTAATTATTTTCTAGTGACATTTTGCAATGACCTTGTCTTCCATGATAGTCATATAAATGAGAAAATATGTTAATTAGTTAGTTACCTTTAAACTTAAAACCAAGACAACCATTCAAGTTTGCTATGTTTTATGTTAAAAGTTTAAAGGAAATGCTGCCAGAAAGTTCATACTCGTAAATAATTTCATTTGCTCACCCAGAGGAATCTCTCAGGAGCCGATCAGCACCCCAAGCAAGCAATTCCCGGACACAGTCCAAAGAACCATTCCGAGCAGCCAAATGAAGAGGTGTACTTCCTAGGTAGCTGACGGCAGAAACTATTATTATAGCCTATAAATTGCAATGAAACTAATTTTTTTCAGAATTTCAAGTTAAATGATTACCTATATCCAACACCACAAGCAGTAGCACACACAAGAGCCCCACTGCTCAATAGAATACGAACACACTCTGCTTGCCCTTGACGAGCGGCCAAATGCAATGGGGTAGACCCACTTCCATCTCTTATGTTAACAAATCTGGTAAATCCCCTGACCTCCCATTGAAGCAGGAGAATTAGTAGATTGTTTTTCGACAGATGCTCATAGGCCAGCAAATACATTGTAGGAAAAAGGAGAGAAATAATCACCAAGAATGAGCAACAGGGGTCGAACGGGCAGCAGAAAGAATCGATTGCAGGCAATCTGAATAACCATAGTAAGCTGCATAATGCAAACAGGTTCTTCCACGTAATGTATCAAATGTTAAAATCTGGAAGAAGAACACGAAGAACCGGACATCAAATTATTGGCAAAAAAAGAACCAATAATTACTAAAAGGAAAAGAAACCAACAATATATGAATAAAAAATTAAATACAAGGACAATACATTTGCTCCTGCTTGAATCAGCCTTTCAGCGCAGGAAATCTTGCCATGCATAGCAGCTAACATCAATGGAGTCTAAGTACAGCAGAATTGACATATATATTAGTATAAAAAAAAAAAACGACAAAAAGCTGACTATTGCAAAAGTCATCTCAATCAGAAATTACAAAACAATGACAAAAGAAATTTCGCTTAAACAATAATCAGTCAACACGCACATTCACATAACACATAAACAGAGCACACCTGTTTGTGGCGATTTAGAATATCTGGATTTCCAATTCGATCCAGAAGCATAGAGAGAACCTAACAGAATACAAACCCAGAAAATCAACATTAAAACCATCCGTCAATGAATTGTAACTTTATAAACAATGAATATGAGACGATAATATTAATAAGAACGATCATGAAAACCCCACCTCGACCCGCCCATTGGTGGCTGCCACATGAAGTGCAGAGAGCCTCTTGTTAACAGATTTCAATGCCAACAGACTCGGATCCTCATCCGCCATTGCTTCAACTGTTTCTATCTCCCCCTTTTGGACTGCAATGAACAGTTCATGATCTTGGGATTCTCTGCAACTGAGCCCCTGCCCCATTCTCTTAGCATCAACGGAGAGCCCCCAAGAAATTGCTATTCACGCGCCACCCACCACGGCTGATGAGGCTGTGGCAATGGCCACCCAACGAGAACGAGTGTAGAATTGGAGTGGCCAATGAGAAGGGCAATCTGAAGAAGTGGAGTGGTCTCGGATTATGAACCTGCCCGCCAAGATTTCGGGCAGATGACTGTACGAGTTTGCTCGATTTTCGGGCAACTGTCGGATTTTCCTTTCAGGGTAAATTCTAAGCTCGTTTCTTTTGTTCATGCATTTACATGCCAATAATATTTTGAATATAAAAATAATTGGTGATTTAATGACTTGTTTGACAGATTTTTTATTTTTTTGTGAAGAGTTTTATCTAAAAGATCATCTAAAAAAAAGCACTTAAAATCATCCAAACAAATTACAAGAATTTCTTAATTCATAAGTAATTTTTAACTTTTCAAAACTCGATCAAGGATTCAAGATAGGCCCTAAATGTCAAAATATCATTTTTTTTAATCGAAAACTAAACTCATGTTTGATTTAACTAAAAATTATATTTTAAGTAGATTTTGATAAGAATTGATGAAATATGTAGTTAAAAAATTGGTAAGAATTATAAATCTTATAAAATGTGTGACTAAAAATAATTTTTTTTAAAAAAGGATCAAACATAGGTTAAATGCCAGTGCCATGCGCTCATAAAGGCTTTGGTAAAGGTCAAAAGAACCGATTCTCTTTGATTTTTTTTATAACTCGGTAGCCTCTACCGTGAAAAAAGTGATCAAAAGAATCTACTTCTTTTCATCTTTAAAGCAAAGTCAAACACACACTAATGTTTTGCTAAGTTTAAAATTAAAGGTAGAAAAAATGAGTATTTACAGATTTTCAACTTCGATGAATAAAAAATTTACACTCCATTTGGATACAATTTATAAATTTTTTTGTAAATTCAATCACAATTAAATATTAATTTCAAATCCATATCAATTATTCATTATTATCCACACATTTTGTGGGATCTTCTAATATTCTTCTTTATATTTTGATTTGTAAATTTGCCAAACGAATGCTTAGTTATTTGACAACTTGCCACTTATAAAAGCAAAACTACACATGACCATGCTACTTTGAATTGAAACGCGGATCTTTCAAAATACAAATAGTAAAACTCAAACTTGTATAATTGTATTGGGCATATGTTCATCCTATCCTATGCTAGAGCCCAAGGCTAGCTCCTTGGGTACAATTCCAATAGAAAAAAAACTCTTACACGCTTTGAATTGAATTGAATCGAATCGAATCGAATCGAATCGAATCGTCTCCTTGTCTGTTTACTTTCCTCCAAACACATTCAAAGCACAACTTATTAATCTCCCAATTCTTAAAAGTTTAGCCGCATGAGAGATCACTCAGCCTAGCATTCATATCTAGTAACTTAAGTTCATAGAGGACTGGTTCACTCAAATAATTTTACTACATGATAAACAAGTTGATCAAATAAATTTTTTATAAAAATGCCACTTATTCGAATTATTTAGGATTCAGAGATAAATTGACAGTGCATAATGCATTTTTCAGTTCACACGATAGTATGACTAGTTGCAATAGTAAAGGTTTAAACAATTTGGTTCTTTCCGTAAAGTCAGCACTAAATCGAGCATAATATTAAACTTACTTTGCTATTATTTATTTTAATTTTATTTATATAATAGTAAGAAATCTAAAAATAGTGAGAGATAATTGAAACAAAATTGAAATATTATAAATCACATAAACAAATGCTAATAATTCCAGGAGCTTATTTACGCTCTATTTTATAAAGTTTTTTCAGATTATAAGTTGGTGGATCCCATGAAATATTTAGTTAAAAAATGGATAAAATTTTTTGGTTGAACGAAATGCGTAGTTAAAATGAAGTTTGACACATTTAAAACTTTTAAAAAGCTTCAACAGTTTAGTAAATCAATAATAGGAAACTAATGAGGGGTTAAAGGAAGTTGATTTATGACATACTTTCTTTCTTCAAAAACTGAATGATTTAATTTGAAACCTCCTTGAAAATACGAGAATTTTTTTTTTGGTGTTTAAAAACGATTTTTTATTGGGGTTTTGTGATTTTTTAGTAGTACTTCTTGAGAAAAACTGCAAAAAAGTTACTTTTAAATGTGGCCAAACATGTAGTGCCAAACGAGTGGGATCAAGTCATCTTTGGAGTGACCAGATACAGGATGCCTATGAACTCAAGTACTCGACATGACCTGCATTTCTTGGTACATTAGGCTTGTCAGGACTATAGGTGTAGTATTTTCATTTTTTCTTTATTTTATTAAGACAAACTTTAAAAATATAAAAGTAAAAGGTAAAAAGTTGTCTTTAGGCTAAGGCAGTTGAGGCCAGTGTCAAGCCTAATAGTCGATGGACAGCCCGATCATTTTGACACTCTTAACTCTGTAGCATTTGCCCCTCGTCCTTTCAGTATTATAAAATTCATAATTTGAAAGATTTGAGTTCTTGTGTTCGTCCGAATGTGTATGTCCTGACGTTTAGAGAGGAAATTGGTGGTGGCTATTGCGGTGGACAGACAATGCAATTCTGAAACATGGTGGGGCCATTGGTTGGCGGGGGTGTACCGTATACGCGTGGCATTATCGTGGCCATGTTGTGATAGAGTAGGTACAAGTAATGTTATTTATTTCCGTTAAACGATTAGATTAATAAACTGTGTCTCATAGTCATACAATTAATTGACATTATCATTTTACATCATATTATATGTCGCACAAATCGAAGATTTGAGATAAAGAATATTATTCGAACGGATATTGTTATGCAGAAAGGTAGGTTGTTGAGAACATTGATTTTGTGAGTGGATTGATTTGGCTGTTTAATTTGGGCTACCCATCTAAAGCGATGTAATTGAATAACATTTAAAAACCATCAATGGTTGCATCCAAAATTCAATTCCGTTTGTGTGAGTTTTGGCCCTATTTATAGATTTAGGTGAAAGTTATCAATGCATTTAAAAAATTGAATTGACTAGACAGTACAAATGATTAATTAAAATTTGCGTGTGGTGTACAAAATTGTTTTTTTCTTGCTAACTCGATCTGTCGAATAATCTAGTTAGTTTAATGGGATTAGTAAATCAATTTTTATATAAATTTATCGACACTTGTACCTCAAGTTTATGGGCCTTATCCTACTCACAAATTTGGATTGCAGAATCTGATTCAAGTCACCCAGTGGAATTGTGAATGTAAAGTCCAAGTGGGTATTCTCGGCCCAAAGGATAAATTCATAAACAATTGACCACAAAACTTTAACTTAAGATTTTTGTTTGCTCTTGTTCTAGATTAAAACGAATTTATTTACAAGGGCAAGCCAACATTTAGATTCAAATCGATTATAATTTAAGGTAACTATTTCAACTCGAATTAACCTTCTGTTCATTTTGGAGAAATATATGTTTACGAAAGATTCAGTTCTATAAAATGAATTTTAAAGATAGAAAAATATATTAATATTAACACGTCTATTGCTGTTATTATAGTTAAATCTTTCAGTAAGTTAAAACTCTTACTTTCGATATTTCCAACTCTTGCAATGTGCCAAAACCCTAAACTTCTCGTATTCTTTTTGTCTTTGACGTGTTTTCGTCCGTGTAGAGAATGTTAAGTAGAATAAATTTCATAATCACATCCTAATTTGTCACACACGGATTTGTCAAAAAATGTGTGCTGTTTCTTCTCCTTTGTTGTTAAGGAATAAGAAGTCAAAAATGTATATGACGAGTATTTGCCTTAGTGCTAATCAACATCAGTCCAAAGTTAATTTGCCACTACCACGAAAGGTCCGGAGGGAATAGTTAAATATTCAATTAATTATTGGAGATGGGACTCCATATCGTTTTGGGTTTGATGGAAACATGTCACAACTCTTTGTTTAATTTACTTTTTAATATTTATTTAGAGAATTTCTTCGGTCCTTCCTTCAGTTAGACATTTCAAAAGTCACCGTTTAGTAGATGGACAATTACGACCACAAATACAAACCTACAAAGCATAGTGAAATATGACATGCCAATTTCAACAAAACTAAGCAAAATTAACAAAAATAAATAAACAAATATTGTTCATGTTATATACAATATTGCATATCAAACATACTTTAAAAGTATATTACTATGCTCAAGTTAATTAAGACCTTGTTTGAGCTCCATTATTCGAAAAAAATTGATTTTGAAATAGCATTTTTGGGAAATGTGTTATTAAAAAATATGGAGAGTTTTTGGGTTTATGTGTAATATTATTTTATTGATAGAATGTGTGGTTGATAAAAGGAGAAAAAAAAATGAATTCAAATTTAATGGGGACCAAACATGGGTTAAGTTAAAATAAGATTTTTAGTAGATTTTAATAAATAAAAAAAATTAATTAAATGTATGTTTGAAAATGAGTTTGAAGATAAATCGAATTTTAGAATATAAGGTCAAACATGGCCTATATATACAATGATTAGTCATCGTTTTCTGATTTTACTACATATACATAACAATTTACATGATATTTTACTAATAGATAATGTAACAATATTTAATGGGATCAAAATCTCATCAATCAAATAACTTTTTCACTTACATTTTAACATTTCATTATTATGTAAAATATTATGTGAATAGTTAGGTACAATAACCAATTTTCATTCTTTTATATTTCTTTTTTTGACAAACCATTAGCAATGCTTAATTGATTAATTTGTAATCAGTTAGCTATAGAAGTAGAACTTGCCATAAAAAGTATTCGTGCCATGGTTTGTTAATCCATTCGATGTTATCTCTACGTCTAACATATAAGAATCCAGTCTATTTGGCTCAATATTGAAACAATGTCGTGTGTTGTCGATTTTACATCACATAAGTGTACGAATCAAGTAATAAAGTGGACATATGAGTTTGGATATCGTTCCCACGAGAAATACTATCTAACAATTGATTAAATTATTCATAACTTCAATTTTATCAAAAACAAATAAAGTGGTGATTTTTCTTTTTGTCGATTTTCTATTTTAAATATATCAAAACAAATAAAAGTGTTTTTTTAAATATGATGGTTTAAGTATTATGATACATGATTTTATCATAATTATCCTCTTAATCTCAATTACCAAGTTTTATACAATTGATTATATTTACCCGATCGAATCTTTCTAATGTATTAAACTTAACCCTCTCAAGTTATCATTAAACCTATTTACTTAATTCAATCACATATCTCTATGTGAATCAATCTTAATTAAACACATTTAAGTTCTAAGAATTCATGTAACGATCACAATAACTAGCATAAATATTTCTACGTTTGATACCAATTACCGACTTTTACTACGTGATCTAAATAAATAATCCATATCTCTACATAATTATTGCTCACGAAATCAATAAATTAGTAGACAATTAATCCAAGCATTAAAAATAGAAGTAAAAGCAATTCACAAAATCAATTGAGATTTAAAACTTTTTAATTAAAATTAAGGTTCAAAAGTAGGTTACAATCATTATTCCTAATTAATTACTTAATTACACATCATAGGAAAATAAAAATACAATAAGTAATTAAAGTACATCGCCGGTTATTAAGGAAAAACAAGAAAAAAGATGAAGATCTTGCATCAAGATTTCACATTCTTCTTGTGAAATCTTGAACCTAGCCCCTTGATTGATATCTTGATTTTTTTTTCCCTCTTTTTTGGCTTGAATAATATATATACAATGAATCCTCAAACCTTAGCTTGAATATATGTGTTTAATAAAATCCTACATATCTTATTTAAGTGTTGGACTATGTTATGTATTTATAAAACAAGATTAGACAAAGTCCTTGTTCAAATTGATTTCCATCAAAGAGTTCGAATTGGTTTCTACCAAAGAGTTGAAGAAATAAAAGGAAACAATTCATTTTTTTCAATTGAACTCTTTTTCTCATTTGACTGTAGTCCTTCATCTTGTAATATTTGCAATTAAGTTCTCTTCATTCCACGGTATTAATAGCTAACACGAGACAAGTTTTGAAGTTTGGAATTTAGTCCTCAAACTTTTCAAATGTCGAATTTAACTCCCGAACTTATGAATTTTTACCGAATGTTCCATTAATACTTCAAATTGATCTCTTGCAATCCCGTTAATCTTCTATTGTTTCAAATCAACTCCAATTAAACTCCAAATAACCTCATCCAAATAAATTGTATCCAAGTTGAGATTTTCCTATAATTAACATAATTTACACAAATTAAGTAGATACTTGCTCAATTATTAAAAAAAATAAGAATAGAAGTAAATATAAGCGCATAAAATGCACTTATCACGGTGCATATTTTATTTTGTTATGTGGCATGTCATCATAAAAGGCTTTTTTAGCCTCTCTTTGACCTAATTTTTTTAAATTCATTTTTTCACAAATTCATTTTTCAATTGCACATTCTACTAATAAAATAATTTTTTTACTAAAATCATAATTTTACCTACGTTTAACCACATAATCCAAAAAAAATAACTTTTCACAAAATCGATTCTAAAAAAAAATCTAGGACTTATTACATTTTTCACCTTTCACTATTCACTTAGAGCATCTCAAAGATATATTTTAAATATAAAATACTCTTTTAAAGGGTCAACCCTAAAGATTATGTTCCAAAAAACTCTTTAAATTAACATTTTAATTTAGAGAGTGAGTTTGGTTCCAAAGCCACTATCCATAACTAAATATATTTAAGGTATTTCGACTTTCAATAGAGGAAAATAATATAATAATTTGAAGGAAGTTGGTGAAAATAAAAGATAGAAAAAATAATAAACATTTTTTTTAAAATAGTAAAATTAGGTGTTAAATATAATGAGTTTGTTGGAATACTTTAAAAAAATTACTCTAAATTTATGGATATTCTCTAAATGTAGAATATGATCTTTAAAAATAGAGTCTCTCGGAGATGCTCTAACATATAGAATATGTTCTTTAAAAATAGTCTTTCGGTGATGCTCTAACTCTTGTCCTACATCAGTTTTCTTGTAGCATTTTACTATTATCTTTCACCTCTTGCTAATACTTAATAAGAATTTCAGTTACTGTCCATGTTTGTCTCCCAATTTTTCTTAACTCGTGTTTTTACATATTTATTTTCAACTACACATTTACATAATAAAATATTCTATACGTAAATTTAAAACTTTTTTCCTACCTTTTAACCACACATTTTCCAAAATATCATTATTTAAAACAATGTTTTTTTCAAAAAAAAAAAAAAAGGTCACCAAATAAGGGAAATTATATTGATCTTTTAAAATAGTACCATCAATTTTCTTTGTCCCGATTGGTTAAGAATTTGTTGTTTCCATAACTGAGATTAAATGTTCCAAGAATTAGTATCTCCCTTCTCAAATCCAACAAAAAAAAAAGAATTATTTATTTTTAAAAACAATAAGATGGAACTCAAGACTCAATTAATTAGTATTAGATTCCAAAAAGCTCAAATGAGAAATTCAAATTGTTAAAATCTCAAACGAGCCCAAATTTGAATATGTCTTCAAATGAGTAGCTGTCTTTGCGAAAATTGTTAAGGGTAAAAAGCCCATGTAAATTGTGTAAGCAAACAATAATATATGACTTTGTTTGGTGAAGATTAAAAATTGTGAGATTCATAAAATATGTGATTAATATTGATTGTTTAACTTTGATTTAGATTAAAATCTTATTTAATCAATACCAAACGGGGCAATATAAGATGGTTTAGATCATTTCTTTTAACAAAAAAAAAACATTTGAAGAATCCAAAGTCTCAATAATACTTTAGTCACAACTAGTAGGCATGAGGCTAAACCATTCTAATCGAAGGTAAGTAATTATGTCAGAGATGCCTTTGGCTATGTTAATGGTGAAGTAGATGATGCAACGAATTTTTCAAATTTGGGATATGACTCTAAGTTCCCACGTTCCCCATCTAACGGTGTATATGAAAGCAACGCTGAATTACAGAGATTTCACGCTCAACGCAAGATAACAAAAGGCATGATTAAATCTCATAAAGTATGGTATCTTCTTTTCATTTTCTCGCGTGATGGGTTAAATTTGATCTCCATATTTTTCCTTAGACAAACGTCAAACAGTTATTCAAATATCAATTGATCGCCCAATGAGGGCAATCTTTTTATTGCACTCAATCACCATCATTCGAGTGACCCTAACTTTGAAACCACTTGTCTGGTCTGGAAATTAAGCAAGCACTTAATTAAGAACGATCTTTCTGCACCCTACCAACATAGACTAAATGATTCTTCTTTATTTTGCTATTAATAACATGTATCTTGACTGGAAAATGAAAAAGTAGTTGCAACTTTGCATGAGAGATCAACTATCATAGATAAGATGAAAATAATGTAACAGCATTAGCAATCAAACCAAGTGCTTGTTGACGCAAGCAAACATGCCATGCAGATAATAAATATATGTTCGTGCGTGGTACATAATATCTGCATCAAATCCTTGACCCCCTAATCAGCAAGTGGCTCGTGGCCGACGTCGTTTTTGAAAATTTTGAAAGTGATGGCATCAACATTAGGTTTTGGGTCACGTATCCACAATCAACAGATATTTGTTTTGCATGAAGAACACGACAACGCACTTCCAAAAAGGTTAGGTCTCAAAGCAAAACTTCACCAATCTCTCATTATCCTCATTTATTTATTAATAGATTTTCCATCACCACAAATTTAATAAACATTTTTTTTTAATTCTTTTAACTTATTTCAGCATTAAAATTTAGACTACAAAATAAAAGTCAGAAAGTGACATAAAATTTCCATAGAACAATTTAGTCGCCAATAGCGATAGATTTTCTAACGGATTTGCAACATGAATTTTTTATTTTTCTAAAAAGAAAAATTAGTATTATTCAATGAAATTCCGGCACTAATTCTCTCTACTAATTGGAAAACAAAGAAAGAGAGACTCATAGGATGCTGCAAACTTGCCTTTCAACAGTAACAAGATAGCTTTTTACTTTGTTGATTAATAGCCAAAGCTGCAGTAAAACAAAACAGCAAAAGAAATTGATGTATCAGTCCTAGTGTGATTTAAGTACAAGCTGGCTCCTCTAGACGCTTAAGAATGTGGTACATGGTAAATTATGTCATATACAAACTCAATTAAAATTGTTATACATTCATGACAGCTTATATATATTTCTAGCTAGGCTCGTCTTACGTCCTATTGCTTGTTTGAAAAATCACTTATTTTGGTTTATGCGTGGGTCAAGTGGCGTGTGTACATGAGATTCTTGTTATAAATTATAGGGAAAATTGCAGCAACGGTTTCTAGCATTTTCAATTTTTGTAGATTTTATCTTAACCTTCAATTTGTGCTAATAAAAGTCTCTAACAAAGCTTTCTCGCTGCAATGATCTTTGTTTGGGACATTGAGCAAAGATCGTTAAGATCCTGGGCTAAGAATCTAAGATAATGCCCAGATCGTGAAAATATAAACCCTTCTTATAATTGCCATTGGGAACTCCAAAGTTAAGATGCCGGTGCATCAAAAACCTGTTAGCGTTATACCTAAAGATCCCAGCCACCGCAACAATGGCATATGGTGGTGGCACCAGCATGCGATGGCCACCGCCATTGGATTTGATAGTGAGAGACAGTGGCACAAATTCCTTGCCATTGGGTTAAATTTTGACAACATTTCCTCTAAATCCCTCATCTCCCTCTTGAATCCTTCTTGTCCATCATCTTCACCATTTATATTCTCTTCACCCTCACTATTACGGTAATTTTCAGGGACTCAATTGCCGTTTAATCGTCAAATGGATGGTTTCCATCCATTGGACTCCAGGTGAATATTTATGAAAGGTTAGAGACCTTCGTTAGTATAAATTGAAAGTTATGGTAGAGTCTACAGAAATTGAAAAAGTTAGGGACCACTATTGCGATTTTCCCTAAATTATATTATCTTTTTGCCGGGTTGCAAAGAATTATCTCCTTCATATATATGAGAATCACTCCTTTTCCAGGTAATGTAGATCAAATGAAACATTTGGTTTAGTTATTTATACATGGTTCAGACTGAGGCAGGTGAGGTGAGGTGAGGTGGGACATGAAAATTGAAGACAATTTACCTAGAAATAAACGAGGAATCTGATTCCATAACAATTGTATATATATGATTAACAACGTGTGAGTGTGCCCAACTTGGCATCTCAATCCAACCCTCATGCAACTTTTTTTCTCCACCTCTATATACTTTTGGTTATATATATATAAAAGTGAAAGCTGCTGTATAAACAGTGTAAGAGAGAGAGAGAGAGAGAGAGAGAGAGATTTGTGGGGTTGTGGAAGTGGGCATGACCAAGAAATGGCTACTAAGATCTAGCTTGAATTTCCGAGCCAATATTCCAATGTTCTTCTATATATTTGAAGATATCTCGGGATCACTACAGAATACTTCCACTAATTACTCTCACATAGTGACTCAAGATTGAAGACAACCAACCGACAAATAATCAAATCTACATCATTATCTCTCCCCCACATCACAGAGAGAGAGAGAGAGAGAGAGAGAGAGAGAGAGATAGAGAGAGAGAGAGCTTTATTATGTATCTAAGAATTGCTTTATTCGTTTGTTGGTAAGCAGCTTTGATCCTCGCAAAAGTTAGATTCTTTTCCTTCAAGGTGAGGAATTCCAGTACTGGTAATCAAGGGGGGGCCCAACCCCAGCCCCTCCTTCTCACTCTCGTAAGTTCAATATTTGCTTCTCTATGCAGCATATTCAGTTAACACTCCAACTAAAACCCGCATTACAATGCTGGTTACATTACAACAATTACCCTCAAATATTTTCTAGCACGTCATGTACAGGTTGAGATCATTTTCTCGGAAAAATGTAATAAAGACACTTCAATCCAAATCTTTTAGTTAACTCATCTAAAAGCTTATAGTACATAAACAAAAACTTGAATTTAATCTTAAGAAGAGGAAGTGACATTAGATTTATTGTTATAACATGGAATATTAAAAATTCAAACAATGTTTTCTTTTATACGGTCAAGACAAACAATACCTTATCAGATCTTATTTTATTATTTATTTATTTATTTATTTTAAATGAAGAATCAGATATAAAGAGGTATTATTTGAAACATTATTTCTTCAATGAAACCTTAACACAATAAAAAGATTTCGATGTATAATCTTACGACGAGATATTTGATTGGCCATCATTAAACAAATGTTACTTTTCATTCACTTCCTAAAGAACATAAAAACGCTTCTAAATTATTCAAATGTGACGGTTTATATTCTCATTATGGTATTCTTACTTGTACTCACGCTTTTAAGTTAATAATGGTTATTCAATTTGAATCTGAAGTTGTCACAGATGCACGCTTTTAGCAAGCCTTTTGCAAGTCAAAATTCATCTAAAAACCAGCAGCTTAGTTAATTTACTTTGTTAGTGAAAGTTATTAACCTGAAGAATAAGTTTGACTCAAATTCAAAACTTTTATAAGTTTCAAAATGCATTTGAATTCGACTTATGTCACCATCAAAAGAATCGTAAAACTAATGAAAAATTAACCTCTCATTAGAAACTATAAATTAAAGATAAATGAGACCCAAACAGTACTCAAAGGAATAGGAAATTATTGTGTTGTTTTCTAATCTAAAAGTCCAAAGAGTAAACTTATACTAAATTAATTTTAATTTGAGTATAATCTATCCTAAACAAGCGCCTTCAATAAAAATTATCTAATACAATGAGTTAAAAGGCACTCTTAAGTGTTTCCATACCTTATTTTTAGACCATGTGTAGACAAATATGTGACATTGTGTCAGAAGCAGGCCAAATACATCATTGTCTAAGACGACTGGTTTACACACGTAGATTTATACATGTTTGGTGAACGAATTAGAAAATACTGAACAATAAGCGTTATTAGAAAAATGCTAAAATCTTTTTGAAGTTATACTAAATATGCACTTCAAAGTTCGCGCAGCCCTCATTTGAGCAAAATCTGTTCATTCAAGGGATTGTTGGGTCATCTTTGACTCTGATGCATGCAGTCTTTAAGTGATTATTGAGGTACAAAATTCAAGAATTCTAGTCTCCAATACGCTTTGGTTTCTGGGATAACTTTAATGTTTGGAAGGTATAATTGGGAATTTTCGAGTCTTTTCATACACGTCTGTTAGCCTCTCCCTTTTTACATAATTTTTTTTAACAGCCTACATATATTCTAACAATAATTATCATCGTACAGGGATTTCACTGTCTCTATCATTTAAGAATATGATTTTTTAGTACTATTCTGAGTAAAAAGTTTTCTTGGGGAAGTAGCCATAACTGAACTCTAGGTAGATTTTCTGAAAATTATCAGGCATGGAGAAAAAAAATAAGTTTGGAATTTTTGAAGACGAAGAGCACATACTTTATTGTGAAATTGTTGGGAATACAAGCCCTCCAAAGCTTAAGCATTTTGAGAACTTCAATATACCAATATGATTGTGCACTAAATCACATATAATTAACATCCAATGTTATAATCTTCTAAACTGGCGTCAAGGAAAGCACGTGATCGTGAAGTCATTCGATTATTATGAAACTGACTAATATAATAGATAAGAGTCAACACCGAATCCCCGTGTGAACATAGTTGTTTTGGGTAAAAAAAAGATATAACTGAATTTTTTGGACATAATTAGAGATTGGCTACATTCCGCCCATGTTTGATGAGAATTAAAATCAGATTTTTAGTACATGTTGATAAAAGTTGACGAAATATATGGTTGAAAAGTTGTAGAACCCATAAAGCATATGGTTAAAATTAATTGTCAATTTTGATTTAAATTAAAATTCGAATTTTAATCACAACCAAACAAGGGCTCGATATAAAACATTGAACAAGTCACTTGAATTCCTTTTTACAATTTTTGAGCTTTAATGAGGATTTCACGGCTGCATCACGCGAAAAAACACATACTTTAATTCGTAACAAAGATCTTACAAAATATCTTAAATTTATGCACTTTTCAATGAAGAAGATTATTCATTACCAAAGTTAAATCCTTAATTAATTAACAATTACTTTTCAAACAGTTCAAATGAATCAATTTTCGCTAAGTAACTTAATTTTTCGAGACGATCAATATCCGAAGTTAACAACTTGGGAAGAAGTGCTTTCAAAGCTACTTGCCTAATATATATGAAACTTTACCCTTCAGCTACCATTTCATAGTAAATTTAGGTCTTACCATGAAGAAATAAATTGCTTGAATAAAAAATAGAGACTGGAAGAAAATTGAAAATTATCGAATAGTTATCGATACAAAATCTAAGCATGCATCTTTTGGTGCACTAGAAAAGAAGAAAACGTAAATAAAAATTACTATATGAGAATGCTAAGCATGTTTGGTTTGGATTATTACTTGAAAATAATAAGAAGTAAAAAAAACATAGAAAAAGAAAAACTAAAAAACATTTGCTTCTCGTAAAGAAACTCAAATCAGCATGAATGTTTCGAGTATTCTTGGAAAATATTAGGTCTTCATCTCTAGAATGTGTAAGAAGTTAAAGAAATCCAAACCCTCACATGTCTAAACATTGTGATCGAGCATTACAGAGTAATATTACAATGAAAATAAATTAAAAACTTACCATTAATCTTAGGGTTTTCAATCTATCTTAGACTAATAAAGTCTTCGATCATCCCTTAATTAAAATTTGATCCATTTTGGCCTTGATCCTAGCTAGCGATGGTGCTTCATGATCTTTGTTCCAAGAGTTTATTTCTGCACTTGAAGCTCTACGGATAAGTTTTAAAGCTTGTGCAGAACATAAACTGTTGATTTTACAAAGGATTGCTTGTCGAAGAAGAGCTGAAAGTAGAGAGATCTGTCCAGGCAGCACCAGTACTCCACTGATCATTTCCCATAAATTGCCTCAACGAATTCAATCTGGGATTTTCTTCCAATTTCACCGATCCAAGTTGAGTCAACATTGAGCTAGAAAGTTTAGGATTCATGGTATGATCACCAACAAAGCTTGACTGCTCCATTCCGTCTTGAAATTGGTAAAGCCCGGCCGGAGATGTATCCAAACCACCCAAGAAAGGGAACTGTTGCTGCAACCGCCACTGCTGAATGCCACCACTTGATAGTAAGGAAGTCATTCCACCACCAATGTGACCACCAAGTAAGTTACTTTCTACTGGAAAATTCGTATCGTTCGTTCCCACAACTGGAGCTGCATTTCCACTGTAATTTAAGCTAATATCACCTGTACTGTAGTTATCAGTGAATTGACTCAAAGGAGACATAAATCGAAGAGGCGGATTATGAGGCGTGTGGCCTAATATATTAGTTGTAATTCCAATGTTAGAGGAAACAGTATTAGCAGAGCTGGAGGTGGTAATTTGCCCATCCGTGTTGACAGGAGACTTTGTATTAGTACCTTTGCTTCTTTTGTTTCTCCTACAACCACCTCCAACTGGGACGCTTCTCAAAGCGCCGCCTCTAGTCCAGTACCTTCTGCAAGTCTTACAGAAGTGTCGAGGCTGCGAAAGATTATAGTTGTTGAAATAGCAGAACTTTGTATTTGAAGATTCACATCGAGGGCATCTAAGGGCAGCCTCTGGCATCGGTATGCTGGCTAACCGAGCTCTTTCAACCATGCTGCCCAGCCGGATTGATCCTGAACCACTGGTGGCATGTGGTAGCTGCGGAGCTGGTGGTGAAGGCTGCGCAGGCTGTGGTGCAGGTGGAAGTAAAGAGTTTGTGGAACTACTTCCAATTTGATGGTTTTGTTGCTGAAAAAATCAGAAAAAGTCAGAAGATGAACATCTGGTATATTTAATAAAATTAAAGAGGTAAGAAAGACGTCAAAAAAATAAAGAAACAAAAAAGGTTTGGAATATTTTTTTCTTTAGAATTTAGCTTTTTTAGCAAAGAAGCCATTGAATCATATGAAATCAAAGAAAACCCTTACCTGCTGCCAGTTGGTTGAATCAAGATAAGCTGGAATTGAAGAAAAAACCATGGTTAATTCTTGATATTTCTTCTTTTGTAAAGGTTTTTGGAGAATCACATCAACTAGCTAGAGGGTTAGCACACACACAAAATTCACACACAGAGAGAGAATGAGAATAAGAAGCTAATTTAATAAAGGTAGGAGCTTTATGGGCACCTATATTAATATACAGAGACATACCATTCATATTACTTGTTTGGTTTCATTCTGTGACTATTTTTGTTTTATTGCTTTTTAGGGTTTCGAGATGGTCAGTTTCTTAATTACTTAACCTTTAAGCTTTTGGTTGAATGCAAGAAGTAGTGATTTCCTTTGCCAATCGTGCTACAAGTACATAATTTTTTTGATTAAAAATCTTTACGGACAACACATGACATGACATCATTGGAAGATAGAAAAAAAATGAAAAAAGACAATCCACCTTCTAAAGAATGAGGTGCATTGTTATTCCTCCACCTTTTCAAATTTATTCCACCAATTAAGGACACTTTTCCGCAATATAAATGTGAAATTCAAAAATATAAACTCAATAAAAGAAGAGAAAATTAAAATTATAAATATATAATATTATTCACTTTTAATAATTTATCCTAATGCAAGAGTTCCGTCGATAAGTCTTTGATGGTTTAAATATAAAAAAGAGAAGATTTATGTGATGACATGCTTCTCAAGAAAACTCCTCTTAATTTACAAGATTTCTGCTTCGCTTCATGCTACTTGTTTATTTAACAAATCGAAATCTCTAGTAAAATAACTTATCATTTTTCAGCAACATATTTTTCTATGTACTTAATACATATTGTGTTTGATTACTAACTTACAATGGCACGACTTTACGTACACGACTCTCTGAAAATCTATTGTATATTAAAAAATAAATAAAACGATTTGTTAACCTCAATATAATTAAATTCTACATAGTCGAGTACTCTGTAAAAACATGTGACTTTGAATATGTAATTAAAAGTGGTTCCCAGCTTAATTGCTCCAATTTTACACAAGCATCAAGCAAACTTAACTTATTTCTAATGGCACTTTTTAAGAAAATAATTAATTAATATAAGAAATTTGATTCGTCCAAAGAAAAAGATGAGTGTTGGGATGCTTGGTTGGAAACGAGAGTGTCCCAACCGAATAAAACTTTTTTTCCTCTCGGGTCTGTTTCTTCTTTTACTTTGCATGGAACTGTGTATGTTCGTAGTTCAGTATATACATACCGTATATTCATATATATACACATTGATAAAGGATAAGACTAAAATTGAAGATAATGCTCATCTTTAATCAACTTAAAGGTGCGTTTGATTGCGAGTATGAAATTTACATGAAAATAAATAAATTCTAGGCAACTTATTTGTATGTAAATTATTAATTAAATGTATTTGATTGATTTAATTTTCAACCTAAAAAATATTATACTTGTCAATTTTTTTATTGTTGTGCAGATGAGAAAGAGTGGAAAGATAAGAGAGAGTGAATTCCCTTAAAAATAAAATCATACTCCCCCTAAAGAAGTTAGTTTTCTTGATTTTAAAGAAAATATGATCACGTGACCAAAAGTAGGAAAATATTTTCTATGGAAAAAAATGTCAATCAAACATTACAAAAGTAAGAATTTGGATGCAAAAAATATATTTTTAATGGAAAATATTGACAATCAAACGTACTCTAAGTGAAAATAATGCTCATAGCCAATCAACAAAGCTTGAGGTTTTTTTGCTGTGTAAATATTTTTCCTAAAAGTAGTGGTCACAATGAGATGCTCGGAAAAAAATAAGACGTATTTTTCAATTTCTACTTTTTTGGGCCTATGCATCAATTTTCCTAACTTCACGCGCACCCGCGGAATGCTAGATGACCCATAATAATGGCTCGTCTTGACGTGAAACACTCCTAAGCACAAGGTTTCCTCCACAGAAGCCCAATAGAAAGTAGAAACGAGCAAATCAAGCCCAAGCCGTATTGCATTCATGATTATCTAAATACCTTATAAATGTATTGTTCCCTTTTATCTAAATTCTGCGTCTAGGCCCAAGTAAATTAATATTACTTTGGGCTTACTTTGATCTATAATTTAGAATTGAGAAAATTACACAACATAAATGGTTCAAAATACAATTTCAAAAATATGAACTTGTAAAAAAAATTCAAAATTCATGTGATCACATTTTGTAATATTTGATAAAATATTGTGACATATAATTTAATTAAATTGATCACGATCACAATAACACGCAATTTATGATCACGATCACATATTAGTAACAAATCATACACGATCATAGTCACAAAGACACAATTTGTTGCTCACAATTATATATTTAGTCATAAACTACACGTTTTTATATGTGACAAACTATGCAATTAACGAGCCACGATCACTCTTCATCTCAACCCATCCCATCCCGCTCTACCACCATCCAATTGTCGTCACCACCTCCAATCCACAATGCACCACCACCACCTTCACGTCAAATTTGCAATCACCACCATCTCATTCACCTCAACCCACCACCTTCACTTCAAATCCACCGTCACCACCCATCTTCATCCCTTTCACAGCCCACCACCACCAGTCTTCCACAGTCAACTATCCAAATAATGCTGACTTCTCCGTCATTGGGCTGTTAGTTTCGGCACCAGAGTTAATCTTGAGTTTCAACAACGGAGCTTCACTGATGACGAGGCTGCTCTATCCATTCATGAAGCGGTTGGACTTTAAAAATTGATTTTTATTGCTAGTCCACCATGCCTCAGGAGCCAAATACCTCAAATGCTTCAGCGGAGTTTGGCATCAAAATTCCAATGGGCATCAGAAGGAGAGTTCCACCGAAGGACCTCCGGAGGCAGTGGTGGCGACGGGTAGCGAGTGGCGAATAAAGGTGGTAGGCAGATTGTACATTTGATAATTTTGGAGAAATTGATTAAATGATAAATGCGGGGTGTAGAGGGTAGTTCGTTCCGATGGTGGTGGCCAGAGTTGGTGGTAGCGACGGACGGATCTGCACTGTAGATAGAGAGAGAAAGATTTTTTGAATGAGTGGGTGGGGCCCGTAAGGGGGTGGGGCTCACCTAATTTTTTGAAAGAAAATTTTTTGTACCTAATTATTGAAATAAAAGGTTAAAAAATAGGTGTAAGTGTGATTTCATCTTTAACATTTCAGTGTAATTTCCAGGTCATCTTCACATCACAATACAAACATATTATTTCACATAGTTACATGATGGAATTAACACACTCACTTCTAAGCAAAGTCAGGAAACTAAACCAAATAAGGTACAAAAGTTGCACCCGAAGTCACATTTTCAACCACTAGCCACCAAAATCGGGGACCCTGTACTGCTGTACAGATCCGGCGGTGGAACGCCTCCAGATTCCGATAACGAACCTATAAAAAGCGATAGTGGCGACAACCCAGTATTAGCCCGACAAAGTGGGCAACTGGGGTGATTCTGCAGCCACTGGTTGACACATAGTACATGAAATACATGCGTGCATTCAGGCAAAACCCGGAGCTCATCACCTTCCTTGAACTCACTTAGACAAACAGCACATACTTCTGCTTTGCACTCTTTAGAGTATTTCGATGTAACAACGAGTTGAACTGTTGATTTTCCCCTCATCAGTTCTTGGTTATTTAGAGGAATACTTTGCATTTGATTCGTGGAAATTGTAGATGTTTGAGTACTTGACATACTATGGCAAATCACCATTATGCAATGGAAAATTGCAACCAGTACAGCACCGGTCATGACCCCGAGAAATCCGACAAAAAGAGGGGTGATTTCGAGTGACCAATGATGATTTTGAACGTCCATTGGAAGAGGATTTAGTGAGTTTCTTAGAAATGTTAGAACTGAATGGTAAATATTGAGTCAAGGTTTTCTGCTCTGTCTTTCATGTCTGTAAAGCACATATAGGTAAATTAAAAACGCGATATGGTAGGTTAAAACTCTATTTTCGAAAAAGATATAATAGGGAAATTTTATTTTCATAGCTTAGAAGTTAATTCAATCTCTAATTACTTATTAATTATTGAAGCATAAATATTATAGCATGTAATTACGGCATCTCGTTAGACTCTTGAAAAAGGAAATGTGCTCTATTTTAAAGAGTCAAACATTTACATTATGCTTTAAGATCATATTCAAGGAACTCTTCATTGATAAAGAGTATCTTACGTAAAATAAAAACTACTTTTAAATTTAGAGCATAAATTTTTTTATATACTCCAAAAATGCTTTTCTATTTTACTCTTCGTTTTAATTTTTGAAATAAATATTTATTTATTTTTCATCATATTTTATTTAACATATTATCTTAGATTACAATCAATTTAAGTAAATAAAAAAAATTTGTTTCTTATCAAATACTTATTATGGTAGTAGTATAATCACCCTTAAAATATTTTAAGAAGTAGAGAATTGAAATATGATTTAATTTGTAAATAGATAAAATGAATAGTGAATAGTAGCTTACGGATCCACTAAAAGATTAATAACAGAAAACCCCCTTAAAAATGTGTCAATTTGCGATAAACCACCTACATATTACAAATCGCTAAAAAACTCCATATTTGAAACATTTTGTACAAAAAATGTACCACCCACAAATTATACCCATTTTTTATATACCACTCACAATTTCAAACATTTAAAACTTTATTTTCCATGTCACCCCACTTCATCTTTTTCCTAAAAAGTTTACTATTTTATTTTATCACTTCCAAAACCATCATAAATCTTTCACCCCAAATTCCTCATTTCTTATTCTCATTCAAACTTGACATGATTCATACTCAAGCCAGTTTGTAAGTAACTTGAGCCTGAAGTACTTTACAGCCATAAATGTATCTACGAAAGTAAAGACATGCACTTGACCAATACTAAGCCATAAAACTCATTTCTGTAGTTTCAAAAATAAAAACAAAAGGTTTCTACATTTTATACGAAGTGGAATCGACTACAAAATACCTAGCCCAAGTCAATGAATACTTATATATATACATACATATATATGTACAACCCCTGTTGATGGTCTTATCTTATGGTTGGGTTTTGTATTGGTTAAGCATAACTATTTTTCATATTTTATGGCATAACTTTACTGCCTGTGCAGGTTACTTACAACTACAGTTGCGTGGCCTTTTCCTGCTATCATTTAGTAGGAAAATGCTAAATGTACATAATAAATGTACACAATGAATGCATAATGTGATGTGACAATTATCATGTCGTTGATGTAAAAGTGTCAGATTTGAATTAAAGGTTTTGGTCAATGCTACTTGTAATTATGTAGACCATTATGTAGACAATTATGTTCTTGTAGCATCACTCCATTTAGTATTATCCTCCCAACTTTAGGTGCAGCTCTTCAGAGCCTGACAGGTATTTATGTATGTAGGGGGTTTTTTGCACAAAATATTTCAANAATTATGTTCTTGTAGCATCACTCCATTTAGTATTATCCTCCCAACTTTAGGTGCAGCTCTTCAGAGCCTGACAGGTATTTATGTATGTAGGGGGTTTTTTGCACAAAATATTTCAAAGATGAGGGTTTTATGTGATTTTCAATAGGTATTGGGTATATCACAAATAGAAACATTTGTAGGGGATTTCTGTTATTAATCCACCCACTAAAATACTTGTTGAAAATGAAGTTTGATGGTGTATTTATAAATTTGGTCAAATGGAAACAATAAAGTAAGAATAGATGGGAAAAATCCAAGACTTTATATGTTGGTCATAATATTGATATATATTCGATGTGGATTTAATCATAATGGATTAGAATTACTCGTTTGAACTTAATAGACTCTGATATTATATTAATATTCGAATTTCATTTTAAAAGGTCTACGTTGTTAAATGAAGTAACACAAACCCTTATCTATTAATTATATTTTTATATTTATTCAATGTAAGATTTATCCCTAAATATATTGTTTAAAAAAGTAAATAAAGGGTTTATTGGTGTGTCTAAAAAATATTTTTTTTTAAATTTAAAGCTTCTCTTCAGAAATGAAAATATCTTGGAGTATTCACAAGTTATTTTTAAGTTGTAGCCTGCAGTTAATTAATTTTAATT
>CAIGRN010068029.1:2500-14186 GCA_903798345.1 Fraxinus anomala
CAAACTCTCTATAACTGCAGCTAGCATATCGCTGCTGTTATTAACCACAAGTTTGAAAAATGGGAGTCCGTTCTTCAACGTAAGCTGCAAAAAGGCCTGCAAAGTTGACGCCTCAGCTTTCCTATCTCGAACGGGTCCACAGACAGTCGCGCGCATCATAGAGTGTGAGCTTACATCTGGTGGACGAACAGTCTCAGAAGAGTGAGCTCCTTTGTACTTTAGCCATGGGTCTAGTAATCTCCGTAAAGGGCTGGACCTCCCTCTGCCACTAGCATTTGACTTGTCTCTATCACATTTATCCGAACTGCCAGATAAAACCTCATGCCTCCCCGAGCATGACTCGGCAGCAGTATATGTAGAACTCAATTGAGGAACCTCAGAGTTCTCCCTGAAACTAAAGCTCCTACTCATCCTCCTCCCAAGGCTGAAGCTGAACCGGCGATTAGGAGAGGGATGTCTTCCTTTCACAGCTGGCCGTTCAGCTATGTCCCGGTCAGTTCTCCTGGAATTCTCGACTGAGTCTGAAAATGAAGGTCTAATTGTTTTTTCTTTCACTGTTGAAAGTTTTGCTTCAGATGGTATGGCTGTGACAGCTATCTTACCAGGACACACACTTGTACAAGTATCCAAGTTCATAGGCTGAGAAGTGACCAGGTTATGTGGTTCCATACTAGATTTGTCTTGATCTTTGACACCAGTAGGCAGGGGACATGAATGTGGAATATCAGCAGAGAATTCTCCAGAGCAGGGTCCTTGAGGAGAAAAGCTATCAGAAAATCTGTTCCAATTTGCTTCCGCAAACTGTCCATCAAATGATGCCCTGGATTTAATAAACTGAGAACTCTCCAAGTAACTCCCCTTTGGGAAATGTTTTGGTACTAGGTGTATGTTGTTTAGTGTGTCTAAAGGGTGATATTGGTCAGCAAGGTTGACCTCATCTTCTACTCTTGTCTTACCCTTTTCCCCATCAGAAGGGATTGTATCGCACAAAAACTGTGAGAACTTATGTTTACCCTGGTCTAAGGGCAAATTTCCCTTTTCCAATAGTGTCTCTTCATCTGAATCTTTCTTCTCGCCATTGCCCATACATCTCCTCCCACCATTGGACTCAATTTTCTCAGAGAAATTGTCTTGCAGCCCATCAATGGTCCTGCTACTTCGGGCAGTTTGAACTTCTTCAGTACACGTGCCCTTTCCTCTGCACCGTCTTGTACCTTTATTCTTTTCTCCTTTTCGGGACAAGTTATCATGTGAAATGTGAGGCGATGGCTTAAAATGCGAACTATGTGACGAAAATTGTTCTCCCTTATACAGTGAACTGGGATTCAAACCATAAGATAATGGTAGTTTTCCCTGATTTGAATGAGTTCCACTTGCCATTAACACCGAACTACTGAACGATGGTAACTTTTTCGTTTGTCCTTTTGTAGGCATATGTTCATTGTACTTCCATTTCTCCAGACGCTTCCAATCAAGAACTCCAAAGTTCAAAGCCTTCTCTTGAATACTTTTCTGCTTCTCGAATTGCTGCAGAAATCCCGGTAAATTTGACATATGCTTGACAAGCTCATCATCTTTACATGTCTTATTCTCTGAAGATTTGAATTGGATCTCATGCTCAATATTTGTACCCCGTCTCAGTTCCCAATGTCGATCAATGTATGGCTTGCCAAATGGGTGTTGAACCTTATGTTTGTCTTGAAACTGTACACTCTTATCTGCCAATGGCATTAGAGTCTCCGCCTTGACAACATCTGAGATTTGTAGTTGTGTTGAACTCCTCTGCTCTAAACTGTGGCCCATGTACCTAGCTGTTTTCTACACATTCAGGACCTAAATTTATGATAGATAACATGGCATTAAATCTCCACTCATTTTCTTGAAGTCTGATTTTCTTCCTGCAGACCAATTTAACAAGGTAATCAGTAATTCAAAATTCAAAATTTTTCCACTGTACAAAAAAGGGATTTGAAAACTATTAACTAGACAAGAATGCAATGTCTTTACAACTCCAGGAAAATAGGAAATCGACTTTTTACAGTTTTGATACAATAATTGAGAATGCTGTGATTCTCACTCTATATATCCATAACAAAGTACTGAATATTAGTACAATGAGAGCATTTTAAAAGTTACAAAAATTTAAACAGTTGGGATTACAATTAGAGATGGCCTGCAATAAAACTCAAAACTAAATCAGAAATGCTGCCTTTGATACACTAGTGTTGCAAGGAATTTCCATTTTACTTGCATTCTTAAAAGGAAGAAACAAGGACATCCTTTTTCTTGTACTCAATGAAAAGCATCTAGGCTAAAAATTAACTTACACCACAAATCTTCTCCCAATTTAAAGATCCCAGAGGTAAACGAAAAACTTTTAAATCGTTTGCAAACCTAATTAGCTTATGACACATCTATCAAACATAGTCCACTCAAAATACTAAAGAAAAACATACCTATGCATCACAATTAGGACCAATTGACTAGATTTTGATCATTTACGTGCAAGTTAACACATTTAAATGCAAAATATTAAGGCCTAAGGAAACATTTCAGGCTGAAATTCTTTATGTTTTTAAAAATACGCGTATTGCGTAAGAATCCAAGGGCAAAACCCGAAAGAATAAACATATTAGAAAAGCTTCTAGCAACAGATCAAATCTAGATTACAATTGAAAGAGGGATTTCCATTGAACAACCCAAGAATCAGATGAAACCAAATCTTGAATTCTAAACATTTCTTCAAGATTCTAAATCAAGCGGCCAGGATTCACACCCAAACCAAGAGATCCATAGCAGATAAAGCTAAATTATTACTAAAATGCACCGAAATGTACATCAAATAACACAATAAATCAAGAATAAACACTCAAGATAGCTCAAGAAAAGAAAGAACTTCCACTAAAAGCATCATCGGTACTTATATTAAATCTGTAACCAATTTCCAACACACCCCATAAGATAGTTCAAGGAATGAAAATCCATGGCAGAAATCCAGTAAACCCAGTTATTTTCTAATTAAAAGAGAACAGAAAATTACACCATAACAATAAATAGATGACTCTAAACTGTAAAGGTAAATTCAAAAGCACGTGTCAATGTGAAATAGATTCAAGAAAATGCAAATCCATGGAAGACACGAGACAACCAATAAACCCAGTAATTTTTCAATTAAAAGAAACAAAAAGAGAAAATTAAACCGGAACAATAAATAAATGTACTTACACTAAAGTCTAAACGCGAAGAAAGGAATTGCAGAGTCAGATAAAAAGCAAGAAATCTTCTTAGAATTGCGGGAAGCGTATTGTTCGATGCCTGAGATGAAAGAAAAAGCAGGCGTATGAGCTACAGGTACTGATGGATAAAATACATACAATGTATACACATAGAGAGAGAAACTCGCGTGTTACGAAGGAGTGAAAGTGTTCTTAAAGAGAGAGAAAATGAGGTGTCTTGCTTTCTATTAAAGAATCGGACGGTTATGAGTGAAGGTGGAGTGAGATATGTTGTAACGTCATCGAGTAGGGAGGTGCCATAGCCCATAGGGCCAATGGTCTAGGGAATGTGGGGGATTTTGCGAGGAAATACGCGTAGATGGCCTGTTGAAAAGGCCAAAATTCAAGTTTGACCTTTGACTAAAAAAATAGCATTTAAAAAAAAAAAACGAAAATATAACAAAAAGGCCAAAATACCCTTTTTCTATTTTCACAATTCCTCTCCTCTCCTTCCACTATCTTCCAAAACCGACCACCATTCNTTTTTTTTTTTTTTAAGTTAGAAATATGATAAACGAAACAAATAATTAAAATGCTCAAGTGTTTTTTCCTTCTTATCTTGGAGTTTGTAAAGAAAATTGAATAAATATCATATCGATTAGTGGTAGATGAAATGTCACGTCAAGTATTCTATTACATTTTGGTTCCGTTCATAATAATCCATAATGTTTATATTGTTTTGTGGTCGACTTGACTTGTATCATGAAGTCAACTTTAGTGTTTTTGTGATTATTGTTTATGATTGAATTGAAATATTTCATATTTCACTACGTGCACCTCATAAAATAATGAGACAATGGTATTTGTCAATCTTCTAAATCCTTAGCTCATAATTATCACTCTTAACTATTGGAATTGTTGAATTCGCACGCTAAAATGTGATGTGGCCTAAAAGTTTTAATCTTTCAAATGTTCTTTGAAATTGGTTTAGCTTCGAGTTAATTTTTTAAAATGTTTTGTCATCCAAATTTCAAACGATATACATGTAAAATTATACAAACTACAAGTTTCTAAAATCCCTTATCAAGTCTCTTTTATTAACGATGACTATAATATTTTTTGAGAACACTTGATCAAGATGAAAAAAACATAAAAAAATAAATGAAAAAAAATCATTTAGTATGGTACCTTAAGTTACGTTTGGTACACTGAATTAGACCGTACAAGAATCCATGTATAAAAACAAAGATTAAAAACAAAACAGCCACATTAACAGCCAGTCGGCTGTTATGTTAACAGCCGGCTGTTATGTTAACAGCCGGCTGTTAACAGCCGAACAGCCGGCTGTTAACAGCCGGCATGAACCGGCTGTTACCAGCCGGAAGACGGCTGTTAACAGCCGGCTGTTCGGCTATTATCGACCGAGTCGGCTGTTAACAGCCGACAGTCGGCTCCGAGGCTGTTAACAGCCGACTGCTATAAAAACATTGAATTTGACCGTTCAAGAATCCATGTATAAAAACAAAGGAGATAGTGCTAGATAGATAGTATTAAGATGGATAATTTCATTTAAAAGATGTCATCTTTCTTGTCTGATTCAACTTACTAATCTGATTTTGGTTATCTAGTTTACTTCAGAAAGATAATATTCTTTTGAATAAAAATCTAAAAAAGTACTACGACCATAGTTCACCTTAGCCCCTATTTGTTTTAGACAAAAATCATATATACATTTTTTTTTTTTTGTACATTTTGATAAAATTTGCTGGAATGTGGGTTAAAAAGTTGTGAATCTTGTGTAATGTACAGTTAAAATTAATTATTTATTTTGACTAAAATTTGAATCATATTTTTTAGCTGAAACAAATAGGATCTTAATACTATCTACTTATCGTATTTACTTCTTCTTTTAAGTGTATTTACTTTATTTTGGTACTAATATCTTATACGATCTAATTTGATGTATCAAACAAATGTAGAGAATCTGCAATAACATTACATATTTGATGATTTCTAAATTCTTGAATCAAATATAAATTCAATCAATCATGATGTTAAAGAATTCTACCCGTGGAGAACAAGATCGGAACTTCGACCAACCAAAGTAGCCACGAGACAACAAGGTGTGGTGATTTGGGGCTAGGAATTTTCTTTTCTTGTACTAGCAACATCATGATCAATACCTTGTGCTCCTAGACCAAGACCTGATATATATATCATTAAAGAAAAATGCACTAGTGGTCCCTAACCTTTTCAAAAAGTGCAATGGTTCTTGAACTTTTCATTTTTTGACTCTGTAGTCCCTATTTGAATAAATAAGCAGCAGGACTTCCAAATGTCCGTTAAGTCAACTTTTTACTGAAATTTTACCACGTTAAGAAGGGTAAACCCTACATTATACAACTTTCCATTAAAAAATTAAAATAATAAAAAAGAGAACAAAAATAAAGACGAACATTCTCAAAAAAGAAAATCATCTTACTCATAACCCAATCCAATCCAATTCAATTGCACCCATCCCAAGCGTTGTCACCAAATCCAAATTAGAAACCATCACCTCCAATAAAGGTTCTAAAAGGTGGCGTGGACGTCAAGTCCCAAGCCTTACAAATTTAAGAATGATATAAGTATTATCCTATTTTAATTTTAATTTTTTTTTTTGAATTATTCTAGTCAACAAAAAAACACACGCCTTCAAAATTTATGAAACTTACACATTTCAGGTTTTCAACAACCAAAAAAAAAAACATAAATATTATAATTACTCGGTAATGAATTTCTACAAATTAGGTTAGATGCGAACATAGCATAAACTTAGTGTAGCTATTTGTGGATAGTAGATGAAAGCCGCAGAAGATTTGAAGAATAAATTGAGCTGATCAACAAAATGGAGAAAAATGAGTGCTTTGATTTATTTTCAAAATCGTGAATGCTCTCGTTTGGGATGTTCGTGTGTGTTGTAGCCACAATTTTAAAATGCACGCCTAAACTCATAGAGTAATCGATGTCCCCGCCTAGGACTTGGGCATGCGAAAAGGCGAAAGCGTGTTCTCTGTCCAGCTTCATTTTTCCTTTCGACCATCTCATTTTGAGCCAATTCTGTGCCAAGCGGCTGGATGTAGGGCAATTGCGGGCACTACGTTGCAGCGTGCATCTTATGCTTGGCCAATCGATCGAAAAGTTGTGCAGTTTCATCTCCACACGTGTCCTTCGTTTGCCTTTTGGCTATCTAATTTCGGGCAAATTCTGTGTCACAACTCTTTTATTGACCATCTAATACGAGTCTAGACGGTTTTCATATATGGACTCAAATATGAAACTAAATCCAATCTCACTGGACAAGTTATATTCTACCTTAAATACTGAATATATTGCCCGAAAGATAAAAAAAAAAAATAATAATAATAAAATGCTTCATAATCACGTTGAGATTAAAGTTCTTCTGATAAATGGGGTGTTTAGTGTCTGTGCTTAACTCGAGTGCTAGCAAATTGAGTGGCGCATTTCATGTTTTTACTTTATAAAATACAGTGAAAAAATGTGTTAAGCCTTAGGTATTGAGTGTAATTTTTACTATTTAAAAGTAGTGTTATGACTATTTTTTCGAATCTATTATCTATTGACCAAATTATCGATAAATATATTTTCGAAGTCTTTGCCCATTTAATCAGTGTAGCACCTTGAGTTTGTTAAATTTTTAGAATGAAAAAGTAACATTTTTAACATAGACTCGTGAAATTTGAAATTTTGACATCGACACTTAAATCCTATTCGACTGTCCCAAAAAAATAGATTCTTGAAAAAATGTAAACGCTGTTTTAAGAGGCCGTGCAAATTTTATTCATTACAACCCATAAAACATATTACACATTATAGGAAGTACAAATATTCATAAAAATGGCACAAAGTTCCACATACAAAAACAAACAAAAGCAGAACAACAATCCAAACAGTTGAAAATAATTCAGCCAGTGATTTCAATAGTCTTGGCCTCAGGTTTCTTCACCTCCTGCTTAGGAACAGTTACAGTAAGAACACCATTCTCCATTGTTGCCTTCACTTCATCAGTTTTAGCATTTTCCGGCAAATAGAACCTCCTAAGAAATTTGCCTCTTCCCCTCTCAATCCGATGCCATTTATCATTCTTGTCTTCCTTTTCCGCCGCCCTCTCACCGCTGATTTGCAGAACCCTACCGTCCTCCACCTCTACTTTCACCTCTTCTTTCTTCAACCCCGGAAGATCGGCTTTGAAAACATGGGCCTTCGGCGTCTCCTTCCAATCTATCCGCGCGTTGGCGGTGGCGGAAATTTCGTTGGTTGATTGAAATTGTGGGAAAACTTCGCTCAGAACTTGAGGAATCAAAGACATTTTTCCTGATCGTAGGATTCTTTATATAATGGTGTTATGAATTTTGATCATATTTATAGTGGGTGAGAATGAGACCATGAAGTTTCAGGGTTCTTCTACAATATACAAGAAACTTGTCGTTTGCTCCCGCTTCACTTTTTCCTTTTCCTTTTTAAATTGTATATACATACCAGTGACATTGAAAGCATTCTCTAGAAAATGCTAATTATTTTGCGACGTCTCAGCCTGAATTCTAATATTTGGGTGTTCTTAAATTCAATATGTAGAAGCCTCCCGAAACTTCATTGCCCATTCCCATGGTACCCACTATATAAACTATAAAAATATGATCATAATTCAAAACCATTACACAAATCTATCAGTCGAGTTTAGAAGCTTTGAAAGTACATTTAAGAGTTTGGGACCAATGTGAAAATTCTCGAAACTTTGAAGTACCAAATTTGAAGGAAAAAAGTTTAAGATCCAAAGTGAATGAGTTTGGAAGCTGAAGGATCAATTTGGAAGGAATTGTAAATAGTAGGACCGGAATCTGGTTTATTTAAAGATGGAAGGACCAAAAATGCACAAAAACCTGGAGTTGGGGAGTAAAATTGCAGAGAAGACCAGGGATTAAACATGCATAGCTGCGATCGTGGCCGGTGAATTTTTGTGCTTTCTGGTCAGAACATGGATTTTTATTTTTTTTTCCTAATTCAGTAGCACATCGGATAATTTTTGTACATGACTTTCGAGGCAAATTGAAGACTATACAAAGACCGAGCCTAGATCAAGAGAAACGACCACGCAATATGGATTATAGAGATCAAAGTTCCGAGTTTTCCTTGACAACGAATAATGTGCAAATTCAAGATCTTGAAGAAATTCATCATCGAGGCAACCATCTTTTCATCTAGAATATTCGGGTATGAACTATTCAACTTTTTATCTTTTTATTAATCCAACCATGTTTTACTAAACCTGTTGTGGATAGATTTAACAACGAAACTTTCTGTTTTGATTTAATTTGAAATTGCTCATTTTTGTTTAATTATTGTCTTCTGGGTCAATTATTTATTATTCTCTTATTTTGTTTTGATGTTTGAAACATTGTGTATAAATTATCACATGGTAATAAAAATACAGTCCTATAATAGATAGAAATATCATTATGCTCTACGAAATCATTAAACGATGATCTTTGTGAATTAATGAGTACTTATACGTTTACAATTTAGCCCCTGTTTGATGGAAATTAAAATTAGATTTTGATAAAAATTGATGAAATGTGCGATCGAAAAGTTGTGGCCCCATAAAATATGTGATTAAAATTATTTGTTGACTTTAACTTAAATTAATATCTGAATTTTAATTTTTACCGAACAGGGCTTAATTAGAGATAATTAAATCCATATATTGGTACCATTAAATATTTTGGATCGTTGATTTGTAACGTAGTCAAGAATTGATAATTGAATCGCATATCACAAGGTGAATTCGGAGTCCTAGTATTTTATGTGATTGAAATTTGTAATAGGCTATATGTACCCCAGTACATATAGCCTCTCTCTTGAAATTTACTCTAGCTCAACTTACTTTAATTTAGTTAGCAATTAGAAAATCATCTTTAAAATCATCAATTAATTGTGTATTCTTGTTAGAGTTGGTCATTATATTACGCCCATTAAAATGGAATAGCAAGATATTATAAATAAAAATGCAGAAAAAATTACAGGAATAACACCTGCATCTCGTGATTATAAGGCACTAAGTACTACTATATTAGGTCATGAGAACAGATTCAATTGCCATTCCTCTTTGATATATTTCCACTGAGAATTGCTTTGGGTGTTATGAAGTTAAAGTACTGCAAAAGCTTTACAATATTATATCCATCCAATATGGAAAACAAATCCCCCATGATAAAATTACAGTCTATAACATCTTTTGCTTTCTTTTCCTGTTCTACTTCTACATTACAGTTTTCAGTTATTACTACTTGTAAAGGATAATTGTTAATTTGAATATTGTATATCATCTTGTAATCATATCTCTTAGTTATTATCTGTCAGTTGTTTGTAATTTTCAAACTCTAGCTTCTACGATAATGACTCTCTGCTTTTTTTGTAATCTTCAAACTCTAGCTCCCATGGCTCTTCCTGTATATATATACCAGCCTCTAATGAAAAGAAAGTAGGCCATTTTTTGTCAGATTCTTCTGTTTATTAATTCCTTTATGGTATCACAGCCACACGATCCAAACTGACAACAACTACCTCCTCTGCTGATATTAGCTCTACACCTAGCATTGGTCCCACCACCACTATTTCTCAACCCTCCCTCCTCAACCCACTTGACAACAACAATTCTCTCATCACTATAAAAGTCTCTGCCCAATGTCCCATTAAACTCAATCAAACAAATTATTCTTCCTGGCGCCAAAAGTTTCAAACACTCCTCATTGGCTACAATCTGTCCGGCTATATCGATGGTTCATTTCCCACTCCATCTCCCACCATTATAACCGATACTGTCTCTGTTCCATCCAGCATACTCTCTCTGGATTTGACAAGATCAAATGCAATACTCGGCTCTTTCTCCCCAACACTTGTGCCGTTCATTGCCTAGGCAAAAACCTCCCGTCAAGCATGGCTTTCCCTCCATGACGCCTATGCTACGCCTTCTCGTGGGCATCTCATGCAAGTCTCCAATCTCCTTGATCACCTACGTAAAGGATCTCAATTGATCACGGAGTATATGCAGTATGTCAAATCTCTTTTAGATACGCTCTCCCTCATGAATGCACCCTCGCACCTGATCTCCTTACAGATCAAATCCCATCCGGCCTTGGTGACGAGTTTAGCTCTCTAAGTTCTGCTATACGTGCCCGTGAAACCACGATTTCCTTCAACGAGCTTCATGAAAAGTTGTTCACTTTTAAAGCCCTTATGGAGCATGAAGCTGCCAAAACATCACCTGCTTTTGTTACGGCCAATATCGCCACCAAGACACACCCTCACCGACCTTCCTTAGGTCCAAGGCCTACATATCCTGCCCACTCATAGTCTCGGCCCCAACAAAATAGACACCAACCCTTCCAACCTGGTCCACACCCTAACCAAAAGACCCCAAGACCCTATCGTGGAACCTGTCGGTTCTACGATCAACAAGGGCACTCCGCCCGACGGTGTCCTCATCTCAAACATGTTCCTTGGCCTCAACAATATACTACTCCTAACCTCCAAACACCATTTCAGTCATATACCCCTCAAGCCAATATTGTTGTCCCAATAACCTCCTCCAATTGGATTCTTGACTCAGGGGCATCTCATCACATTACTAGTGACCTACAGAACTTTTCCCTCGACTTTAAGTATATTAGTCCAGATTATGTCATGATTGGTGATGGTATTGGTCTCTCGATTTCTCACTTGGGTTCCAACTCTTTACCGTCTAAATCCACTCCCTTTACTTTATCCAATGTTTTATGTGTTCCATCTATGAAAATAAAATTAATATCTATTTCACAATTATGTCTCACAAATAATGTTTTGTTGAATTCTTATATAATTCCTTTTCTGTGAAGGATTTGAAAACGAGAACTGTACTCGTGCGCAGTCAAACCAATGAGGGCATATATGAGTGCCAAATACAACTCCTCATCCATCTCCCGTGATTGCCTTCTCCTCTGTCAAATGCTCCGTAACTGATTGGCATTCATGTCTTGGTCATCCCTCTGCAAAAGTGCTTGATCATTTACTTTCCTTTGAACGGATTCCATCGTGTTCTCGTCGTCTTAGGATCAATAATTGTGATGCATGTCTTTGTAACAAGTCACAAATTACCTTTTTTTGAATCTAGTCTTGTTAGTGATTCTTCTCTTAATTTAGTTTATTCTGATGTTTGTTGTTCTTGTTGGGAGGAGTTCACAGAAATTAGTATACTACTCAAGAGATGATTATGTGCTTCGAAAATAATAAGGAAATCAAATGAACTGAAATAACAAGAACAATTAATTTCAATGAACAACTGAGATCTAAACAAGAAACTGAAATTTAAAGTAAGAACTTATCTTTCTAGCCAAAATGCCAAATTAGAGAATCCAGTGCCTCAGACACTATACAAC
>CAIGRN010068035.1:0-13185 GCA_903798345.1 Fraxinus anomala
TAATAATATGTGACTCAAAAATAATATGAGACCAACTAATTTAAAAATTTGTGATTTCGAAATAATCTGCGACATACAAAAATTTTGCTCTGTGACCTCAAAATAATCCGTGATCAATAAATTTTAAAATATGTGACTTGTGACTTATAATTATATATATGTGATCATTAATTATATAACTGTCATTTTATTATATTTAATTACTAAATATATTTAATTAATTAACTAAAACCTGATTTTTACATTAGTCAAACTTAAAACCTNTAATCCGTGATCAATAAATTTTAAAATATGTGACTTGTGACTTATAATTATATATATGTGATCATTAATTATATAACTGTCATTTTATTATATTTAATTACTAAATATATTTAATTAATTAACTAAAACCTGATTTTTACATTAGTCAAACTTAAAACCTGATTTTTGAATTGTGTATAGTTAATACCTTACTTTTGAACTCTTCCCTCATTTAATTTTTTTTTTTCACAGGCTTGTTTCAACCACATATTTGTCAAATAAAAGTCAAGTAATACTGTGCCTCTATTTGGACTCCATTAAAATTGATTTTCAAGAAAAAATGTATTTTAAAATTGTGATTTTAAAAAAATGTATTATCAAAAAAATAAAATTTTAAATTTACGTATAATATTATTTTATTAAAGAACGTGATCGAAAAGAAAAAAAAATACATTAAAATTAAGCCCTTGTTTGACCGAATTTTTTTGGAAAAAATAAATTTTGAATAGTAAATTTTTAAAGAATGTGATTCAAAAACAGGAAAAAAAATCGAGTTTACGTGAATAATATTTTATTGTCAGAATGTGAATTAAAAAATATTGAAAGAAGGGTTGTCATACAAGAGCTAAATTTGAATCAAATTCACGCAATGGATTGGAGACTAGTGACGAGATTTGCCCATCAAAATCACCTCAAAAAAGCATGAAATTCAATGCAGTACCGACAAAACTAAGTAGATAAAATTTACATGGATTTTTTAACCATGGGAATATCTCATTTTGACATATTTACATGCCCAACTACAGTAACTGCACAGAAATGGGATTAAATAATGGAATGCCTCTCTATCTATCTCTCTTTTTCCTTTCTTCACATTAATTAAACTACTTTCTACTCGTATGTCAATCACTCTACTCTAAAGGACTAAAGTAAATAAACACAAAAATTATGGGCGATAGCGTGGAAGAAATTTGCTCGATATATCTCATGATTGCCAAAACAACTCAAAGTCATTAACGTACAAGGAACGATCTCGGATCTCCAAATTTGCGACATGCCAATTAACGAGCTTTGACTGGATACATTTACATAAAACTAGTGCAAGAGGAAAAATCCACCACTCACTTTCATCCCTGCATAAAAAACATAGGGTAAGCATAAGAACAATAGCATGTTAGTTAATGAATTTAATATGAAAAACTTGGAATTTGTCTCACATATTCCATGGCTTAATGAATGGAATTTTTTTCCTTGACTGCGTGCTATAGTGAACATATCCACAAAGAAATGCAACACCCTGCGTATACCAATAAAACGAACTAAATTGGAATGCGAGCCAAATTAGATTGAAATCTATGAGTTGAAAAATCAAATCTCTCCAATCACGAGGCCTCAAACAAGTGGAAAGTGCAAGGCATGATTGATAAGAAAAATAAGAAAAGGTGCTGGAAAGAAACTATTCCTCAATCTGGAACCCCAAACATGACTAGACGTCTTTAAAGATAAATAACCACTAAAAAGCAAGCCAAAAGATACCCAATAAAGTATGATATAATACCACAGATGTCAAGGATGCACTCACAATATTTATCAAAGACGTGATGTTCCACAAAGCATATACACGTGCAAGACCTGCTGATCGCCTTGGTCCATGACTGAATAAAGCATTGATACCAGCAGGGAAAGGAAGCAAAATCCCAAGAGGTAAAATGAACAGAACAAGAAAGACATCCGCCAGGGAAAGTGAAAACAGCTGGAGTAATGTGAGCAATACTAAGCTAAAATCTCCTAAAAGCAGTATAGAGATGACCAAACCAACAAGATCCTGCAGCAAATGATGTACGGCAAGTTTAGGAAGGGAAAAATAATACATAAAATGGCCACGTAGGATGCACAATGTCCCACCACGGAACAATAATACATAACCAGAATGGCCATGTAGGATGCACAATGTCCCACCACCACCAGCCACAAAGGAAATAAAGCCAATCGGGGTTTTTTCTTTTTTCTTCCTTCTTGGAAAGAGAGAGATACCTGGTGGCCAACAGGTTTGGTGTTATGAATTAGAAAAGAGAGCAAAAAAAGTATATCTCTTTTCTCCTTAAGCATCTTCAAACTGTCAATATCTAAAACCCCACCATAAATCTTCCGCCTTAAGTTACCCCCGCTGCTTCTCTGACTACGACTTAAATATGTCTCCTCTCTAGTATATATACCACTGTAAAAGAAAAAAGGAAACAAAAATCAAGAAATAAGATCAAAACTAGAAATGTGTGGTTATTCTATTCTTTGTAGTCCGTCTTGCACTTGTTAAAATAAATAAATAACCTGCCATCATATGCACTAAACTCAAAAGTATGCATGCATGGTCATGAGAATATGCAAAAAAGCCCACCTAAAGAAATTCATCCATCTAAATTGCTTCGATCAATTTCCAACCTTATTGTACCAATAAGAGATAGTAACACAAGAAAGTCACAACTAGAACATCGAATACTGCTAAGCTAACAATAGCTGGTCACCTCCCTCAAAAAATAAATAAATCAACAAAAGATAAACAAACAAATGAAGGGAATAAAAGAGGATTAGTAAATAAATCATTGGGAAGAAAGGAAAATAAGATTACAATCATCAACAGCTGCAGTAGGAAAATGCACAAAAAGTTGTGGTGACAACATTTAGGACATGTACTGCTTAGTTAGAGTTGAATGCCAAATTGCTTTAACTTTCAAAACAAAAACATTTATTCAGCTCATTGATTCACTTTTCTTTCTGATGCACTCATTGTATTCCACATTTTATTGTGCTGGCAGTTGTCGATAACATTATTTAATATAAGATTGAGCAGTTTCATTTAAAAAAATAAAAAGATTTTAGTCTTCCATAACCAGGCATACATCTGTATGTATATGTGCTTTTCAACTTATTAGTGGACACATGCAAATGTGTCCGTGCTCATATCAAACTAAATATGTATGTATTAACATTATCACAAACCAATACCGTGAATGCTGTTGACTTCTAGGTGCTCCATCAGGCCCATCTAAAGATACATGGTCTATTCCGTCTTCAACAGCACATATCCAAAGTCCATAATGACAATAACCATCAGTCGTAGCTTGAAACCAGGCAAGATCCACTCGAATACCATAGATCCTTAAAGCAGGATTAGCAAAAGTTTCAAGCCATTTAAGGACATGGCGAAATTTTGCTCTGAGGCAACCCCGGCGTACCAAACGCAACTGCACATTCAAACCAGCCACAAAGCGATACCATGTGCTAGGTGGCACCGACTGAAAGTAAAAGTGCGAGTTAATGCACTTCTAGATTTCAATAAATGATGAAGAATAAAATTTCTTTCTCAAATTATTCATTCTTCCCTTTGCAAATCTGTTTCAGTTCCTTAGCATAAGAGACAAACCTGACTCATGAGACTGGTGATGATGTTGTCATTCTGAAGTGAGAAAGGTGTCATGTAACTTCCATCACCTCCAAATAATAGAGACATGGGAAATCTTTGGTGGAGACCAGAAGGAACATCACTTCTCTTTTCATCCCCGCCAAGAAAAAAGTCAATGTATGCTAGCATTAGATCAGGTGTTGAAGCCACCTACAGTCACATATATCAATTATGACAAGCAAAAAAATATTTAAGCATCAATTATCGCATGCAACGTATTTTACCCTTAAGTGCTCCAAGTAATGGATTTGGAGGAGACACAAATTGAAAAAATTAAGAAGCAACTATCAATAAGTTTTGAACACAGTTAACACAAAACGTGTAATGCTAATTCAGTTGTTAAAATGAAGCTTAACATGTGTTATGAAGAACAAACAGAAGAAATATAAAGTTTACAGAGCAGTTCACTAATGCCTATTCATCGAAGCACCAGCTTTTTATCTTTCAGTTCTAGAGAAGATATTAATCATAGAGAAAATGGAATGTCTGGAAATACAGATAGGTTTCTCGAACAGGTTCATGTCCATGTTTCTATTTGCTCTGTTCAACTCCACCCCCACCCACCACAAAAATAAAAATTAACAATTGGGTGCATATGCCAATGGGGACTAGTTCAACTACAAAGGCATCTTAGAATAGTAAATTGGGAAGCATATCATTTTAAGGTAATGGATAAACTGCTGGATCCACTCATTCCCCCCATGCCCACCTAAAAAAAGAAATCTTGAGCATAATATAACCTATATGAAACATAATATAGTTTGAAGATTTGGGCTAAAAATATTTGGTTACTCAAAAGCTAGACAAAGGCATGCACAATTAATATAATTGTTTCCAGCTGTATTATAATCCCTCCAGAACTAACCTTCAGCCCTTCGTACAGTGCACGCGAACGGCAAGAACGCAAGCAAGCATGGTCATATTCTGATCTCACGAATTCTCGAATTCGTTGTAACTTCATTCTCCGCCTCCACTGTTGCCATGACCATGCAAGAGGGTAGGCGAGAATACAAAGAATACTGTGTACTGATCCTTCCCACCATTGATATATAGCAAGAGCATTGATCTCATCCACAAATGCATTAAATGCACCCTCATATCTGCCATTTCAATATAATATTTAGATTTTTGTTCAATTCTGCAATGCCTGGTCTACGACAAAATACATACAGAACATAAATCCCACTCCTTGTGTTAATGGCAAAGGAAATTGGTGACAAAGCTTACCGTCCTGTGATGAGCAGCTTAAACCATTGCACATTAATAATCACAATAAAGTGGCAACACATACAATAAGCAATTACAAAGGGGAAAAAGAAGAGAGAACTTACACAATTTCTTTTACTTGTTCAGGAGGTGTATGAGGAAGATGCCAAGGTTCACTAAATGTATTTGGACCATTAAAATACATTCTATGCATGTGACTCTGGGATTCTTCTACTCTGTTAGTCTCCAGAACCTGAGTGTTGGACATGATATCAAACTTTCAATTTCAAATCACCACGAGGCGCACTAGGAAGATGTAATGATTGCATCATCCCTTCCCCACTAAGTGCATCACTAAGCAGATTAACAAAATTAAACATGTAAGGTTCTTCAGAAGATACCTCATTAAGTGACTCCAAGAACGGAAAGGAGTGATCTGTTTGAGAACCCTGTTGAGTAGGAGCAGGGCCTGGTGACTCATCGCCCCCGATGAATTTCATCCGTGCAACACTAAGCACTGATGCTAGCAAAATGAGGAGACCTAAAAGCAGAAGACCAAATAACCAGGGCCCTCCAAATGTGTATATTAACTCTTCAAGAGCTGTATAACAATGTGGCATGTGATATCTCTCAGAAATGCATTTGTAAGGACAAGGTGTTTCAGTAACGCCACCTGACATGGGCAAACAGAAACTAGCCCTAATCAAGTAGTATAATTTGACATAGTAAAACATATTAAAACATAATTTTAAAAAAATAAAAATCAAAGATGACACTAATGTCTCCAAGAATGAAATTGCATCAAACAAACCGTAGAAAGCATATAAAACAATCCATTGGAGATACCTCGGACATAAACATAAATAGCACGACGGGAAAGCTCATAACTTGGACATGGAAAACAAAGGAACCCATCCGTTCCCGTAACATTTTTATAAGTGCCAGGTGGACATTCCTACAGAAATTCAAGACAAACTTTAACATCAGTAGCACACAGAGACGGAAAACGAATTATGTTTCCAGAAACTACTATCGACTCTGACAAGGATTATGTTTGTTGGTAATATAAATAAAGGGAAGAATGAACCAAAATTAGTACATTATTAAATGATGTCTAGGAAAAGGAAAATACATTTGGTAAGTTACAACATATTTTATAAGTGAAGTAAATCCTTAAATCAATGCGATGTCTAAAATAAATTGACTGGCTAGTTCATCGAAGAAACCTATTGCAGCTTATTATCAAACCAAAAGTACTTGTTAACTATTACAAAACTTGAAGCATACACAAAAACTACTACCCCAAAATAAATTGTGATCTACCTCACAGAATATTCCATAAAGGCCCTTGGGGCAAGTTTTTCCACTGACTGTTCCATTTTCGCCAGTTTGTCCTTGGTTGCCACCAAATCCACCCCTATGACAAAACCAGACAACCTAGTGTTGGTGGAGAAGCTTAACCAGAAAATAGAAGTAGATAGAAAGCTAATACAACATAGTTTAACATAACTTGAGTAACCTTTCACGTGAAGTGGGGATTGCAAATAAAAGAAATGCAAATCCAGAAAGGCGTTAAATTGAGTCATCAATACTTGGAAATTGCATAATTTGGACGAGCAACTGCATGAATTTCGATTCCAGTACTTATAATCTTTTTCCTTAGATTTTTATATGCAACAAACAAGTCAAGAGGCTGAAATATAATGCCTAAGGTCAAGTGAGTAGCTTACAAATAGAATGTCAATGATCAGACATTCACAAATATGCTAAGACGTGACATAAGGGCTTCTTCCAACTCATCAAGACAAACAAAAAACAAGTGCTTTTGCATAGACAAAGCATCATCCGGTAAATCTAAAATATCTAAAACACAGATCTGAAATCTTTTATAAAAAACGCACATCTAGCAAGGTAAAATATATCGTCTAAAGTAACAAGTCCCAATTTTGAGTGTTACAATGTGTTTCCCATTATCCTAAGCCGCATGCATATCATGACATTCATGGATGGAACTGTTAAAGAAACCACTCCCCCCCTTGGGTGGGGGGAGTAGCCTCAAGGTCCCCCGAAAGTCTTAATTAAAGGTGATAAGGGGAAAAAAAAATTAGATCCAAAAAGATATTAGGTCATTATGAATGCAAACTAATATGTGATGTAACTATGCAAACGGTAAAGTTTTCTTAAAAGGATTTAAAAAAATATAAAAACAAGAAACCAGATGTCCGGGGCATAACTTCAATCTAATAAACATTGTCATTCAATATGGATGGTGGAAAGGGGAGGAAATAAAAAGAAGCAAGCAAAGTCCAAATTAAGATAGGTGAAGATACAAATTAAAGGACTACAGGAAACTGTATACTGCCTGACTTTTTTCGGGAAATGAAAACAAACATCCCTTTTCAACTTACTTCATCCTTCCACATGAGTGCATCCATATGGTGGAAAGGGGAGGAAGTCAAAAGAAAGCAAGCAAAGTCCAAATTAAGGTGAAGATAAAGATGAAAGGACTAATGACAGGAAATTGTATATAGAGTATACTGCACATCTGACTTGCAGGAAATAAAAACAAACATCCCTCTTGAATTTATTTCATCCGACCACATGAATGCATGCATATACTCATAGACAACCAAGTGACTAACAAAATCTAAGCATAACAAAATATAAGCAATAAACACGTCATTTCTTTTTAAGGTCTCAGTACCTCATTGCTGAGACAAAGTTCATCTGAAGTTCTAAAGTAGGGAGTAGGGACAGTTCCCTTATTGCTTCCTAACTTTCAAATTCTGTGCTTCCAGGAAAATTAGCTAAAGTTACCTTGTATTCATCCTATTGATAGACAAATCATATTATATAAACACAGTCGTTCAACCATTCTTTCTCTTCAATAAGAAAAATCAGAAAATCAAAATTTGATTATCTAAGATGAGGAATTTAAAATCATCACCAAACAGGTGTAGAGGATGGAAAGGTAAATAGAAAAGCTTGATATCAATTTAGAAGACAGAAATTAACATAATTCATTTGTGATCAAAAGACAAATCCTACAAGATAAATCTGTGCACGACTATTGAGAAAGTATTTAAACTAACCGTGTATGGATGATTCCCTTCACATTAGCTACTGGCTGGTATACATCTCCAGTGGAAATGTCTGACCAATGAAAATGAATCCTTCCGCCACCGCCGCCGCCGCCGCCACTACGACTACCATCACCTCCACCACTTGACAAAACGCCAGATTCACCAAGAGCCAGAGTATGCAAAAACAACAAGATAGTTCCCCCAGATCCACCCCCAGGTCCAATATTCCCAACATCTGTAAGGCTATTCTTCTTTGGGAGACTATTCCTAAAACTACCTCCATCAGCTCTAACTGAGCCTTCAACAGATAAACTGAGCAAAGGATGGGCTGAAGAACCCAACACTGCATGGAATGGGGAAAAGGAAAAGTAGCAATAGAAGGAAATAACGGGAGAAGTTAATGTCGGCTTCAGTTAAAAAAAAAAGTGAAAGAGGAAAAGAAAGCAAAAGAAAGGCATGCATTTGAACTGAACAAATAAAATTGCAACTTGCAGAAACAAATTTGATATAAACAGAGGTTAAACAACTCCCCGCCCCTATAATAGCATATTGCAAGACAACCTTGAAAAATCCAAAAGTTGAAAACAGAGCAGATAAGAGATGTAATATAAACACGTGACAGAGTTGTAGCAAGGGGCATCTGAAGACAGTCAAGTAGGCTTGCAAAAGAGAGACAAGAGAATAAGAAAGTCACTGAAGATACAACACTTGTGATGCTAAATAAGATAAATGCATGCAGGAAGTGACACGTAGCTAGAGTGTGCTACAATTAACTCTTAACCTTTAAGTGTCCGCTCATTTATTGATTATAAAATGACACCATTACAAAATTAATTTCTCATCAAATATCTAAGGCACTTCTCTTTATCAAAGAGAAGCCCAATATCAGAATCCTAACCCACAGAAAATGAGCAATACCAACTTAAACTCAATAATTTTTGGGCTGGCAAAGAGATGGCAAGCAATTGAACAAAATTATGATTTCCAAATTGACTAATTCAGTGTTACCACATTAAAAGAGAGGAAACCGCAATTGACCAGCTCATAGACTGTAGCTAACCTAATATACCACCGCCAGCAGTTGAACCGGCCAAGCTATCATTTCCGCTTCCACTACCCAATTCACAAGGCAAATCAGCACCTCCATATGATATGCCACCCTCAACGCAGCTTCCATTGTAACACCCCATTCCACCTCTACCACCATGCCCGCCACCGCTGCCTAGACCATTACTCAAAACTTTTCCTTGACCCACACCTCCAGTGCAGCCTGCATAGAAAACAAACTAAATTGACAAATATAAATATGATTAAACCTCATGGATGCAGACTACAGAGTCTTCAACACAATCGATGATCTTATATTTATATTTTGCAAAACAAAAATCTCATCATTGAGCAAATCTTCAGAGACCAAGATCGTTCCACATTTAGAAATTATTATTTCCTTGTATTAAGCAGTAAATACTTTTTTTCTAAAAGTTCCTTGACAGTATTAATTATAAGAGAGATTTCAGATAGATTTATTTATCTATAGACGGATTATTGTTAAACTTCATAAAACCAAATCTATTACATCTAGTAGCACCACTACCAACTTATTCTATCCTACAAGTTCAATGCATAAACATCTTCTATTGTTAATTCAAAGAAGCAGAACCTCTCTAGTTCTAACTGACAGTAGCAAGTTTGTTTTCTAAGCTTTGGGTTACACTTAGGGGTGTGTACTTATCGCTTACGAGAGCCAAAAGATAACTCTATAAAATATCTAATCTTGTTTTGTACCATAGGACCGAAAACAGAAGTCAAACTAAAGTCTGTGAAACTTTTTTTGTGTATGGAGTATGAACCACAATATATGTCATTCGATTGTAGGTGTCCATTTATAAAGTGTGTGGAAAGATGTCAATATATCTTTTAATTAATCAGATTATGACGAAATTTTATAAATATGCCAATAATTAATAATCATTTAGTCTCCTAGCATTTTCAATAACTAAGAGAGTATGTAATTTAGAGAAAGTGCTAACAATTCAATAATGAATAAATAATATGGAAAAGTATCCAGTTATCTACGATTTGTGTATTTAAAGGAAGGAAGAAAGAAAAGGGGAACTAGAATGCAGACAGGGACGGATCTTATCAAAGAGATTGGAACCATACCCCTATCAGATGTGTTTATTATTCCAGAAGATTGCACAGTAATGGCTCTTGCTCTCTGGAAATGAACAACAGATCCTTCAATGAAACCTTCAACAAGGATGTCCTCAACTCGACAGATCTACAGAACAAACAAGTATAATATAAGAAAATCTGCAACTCTGCACCAGTGTGGGCATGACAATATGGAGAAACAGTTCAAGGAAATAAGCATTGATAGCTAAATACAAATTCTTATGATTTTTTGTATCAGCAAATGTTCACCTGTAGAGTAAACAACAAAGAAGAATTCACATTGCAATCCTCAGGAGGATGAAGCAGTTCAATAGGGCAATCTTGTGAATCACAGTTTAGTTTTGGCACCCTACCAGCACCAAATGCCATGCTTCAGTAAAGTCTAGAGAAGCCCATCTCAGCCATGATTAGAGAGCAATTAAAAGACATAACTTACACAGCATTATCCGAGGCATTTTGTAAAGGACCACGCAGAACAGATCCAGGTCCAATCTTCATGATGATACGAGAACCCAAAAGAAGACAACATAAATAAGCATACCACACATTACATACACTAACTAAAACATTATCACGTAATTTTTAAGACAAAATGTTCAGTAAATGCACAGGTTAGGAAAAGTGCCAATATCTCCAGAGCCCAGGCACAATGAACACCTTGACTCTGAACAAAGGTCAACATGTGAAAGCCTGACTTGAGCATTAAGAAGAAAAATAAGAAGTTTCTGCAACCCAAACAAGTTGGAAATTTTCCATATAGAGTAATTAGATCAGAAACTGGAAATAAATGCACCTTTGCTTAATAAGTAAAACCAAAACAGAAGGGATACGAGAAAGAGGTCATGCACAATCCATTTCAATCTAACATTGAACGATAAAATTGCTTAGGGATAATGCATACGATATAATCCTTCTCTAGTGCGTGTACCAAAACTATGAAATTTCATTGATGACACTTCAATCAATAAGCACAGAAACTTCAAGGTCATGCATTAGTCATTTAAGATCTAAAATAGATTAATGGAATTGCTGGTGAATGTATATCAGAAAATCCTTCTCTACAAGCACAAATACCAAAATTATGAAATCTTGTGAAGACATCATAGTCATTCAAATAGAAAAAGAGGTCATGCACAAGTCTTTCTAGAATAATGGTGAATTGCTGTTTAATCAGTCCCAAAGAATCCTTCTCCACAAATACATATACCAGAACTAAGAAATCTCAGATGACATCATACTTTATGAAAATGGAAATTTTCTGCTTACATTGATGCTATAAAACAAAGATAATACAAGACGTTGGGCTTCAATGCAATCACCAGGTCCTGATAAATTTAATAAACCTTGCCCTTGAACTTCCAGATTTGCATTTGAATGAATAAGAGATGACTCCTGTGCAAGTAAAATAGAGCAAGTTATGTACGAACAATAAGAGCACATTTTTATTGCAAACAGAGAGCCAGTAGCACAGCACACCTTCAGAACTATAAGATTACTAGCCTCAACTAATGATGTCTCGAGATTTTCATCTCCACCTCCATCTATTAGCATCCGTGAGTTCCACATCAGAAACATTTTGACAGACATGCGAAGAGCTCCAAAAACCTGGGGGGAAGTGGGAATGAGAAAAACACATACAGAATTATTAACTAAGATAATGCATCACAATGAAGAAACTAAAGACTGGTACAAGCTACAGAAATTAGATTGTGATAATAAATAGATGCACAACAATTAATTATGATTGAATGGTTGCACATGCAAGAGAAGAAATGCATCTGGAACAAAATATAGAAAATGTGATCACAGAAAATTATCTACATAACAAGAATATCTATTTAAGCCCCTTCCTGGTCAGCTTTTTTCCTGTACAATTGGCTTTTAGTCCTTTCGACCAAACTTACGTGCCTCCCATCATCTGATAATTTAAAGACTAGCAGGAGAGATTTAATAGCTCTTATCTACCCACCAAAATCACACCGCAACCCAAATAAGCTCCCCTGATTTTTATGCGCAACAGGAAGTGGAAACCCCAGATTGCTGCTTCACGATTGCTGGAAATGGATGAAGGAAGAAGCTGATTATGTATCTCTTTTGGTCTATTTGTAATTAAACTCAGCAATTGAAGGATATATACAGTATTTTTTATATTTTTGTATGTATACTACTTAATCAAGAACAAGAACATAGATTATGATGAAATAGAAATATGAGCCTTCAAAATGCTCATTCTCTCCACAGATATCAATCAATTTTGCCTGACTGAATTGAGCACCCTACATCCCCAACCCACCCCATCCAACACACAACTAACAGCTAGTAAGCTCGTGAAGACTTTATTCGCTGCAACTGAGCTCACTGTATCAACAGGGATCTACCAATACCTTCAACCCCCTCTCCTTGCTCCCTCTCTCCTTAAGCTGCACTCAACCACACAGAAGAGATTGAAATCACAAAAAGTGGAGGAAAAAGGAAAACCATGCTTCGATTCAACAGCCCAAAACCACTAGAATCAGCAAAAAAGGCCCAAAGGAAAAGGCTCCCATCATCCCCAAAATCAACCTCTCCCAAATCCCTCAAAACACCAATAGCAATACCACAAAAAACCTCAAGTCAATCATAGACCTGACATTGTTTTTAAAGACAAAAAAGGGTAGGGATAGTCAGTGAAAGGCTGAAAGTTCTAAATGTTAGTGGCACTGTGGATTCTTAATTTGATATAGTGATGGAAGTGCCAGATAACAAGGTTGGCTATAGTTGCAGGGTTCGGATGATGATGGTTGCATACTTGATGGTTTGTTGAGATGGGAGCAGTATTCAGTTTCATGGTTTGAGAGAGAGAGAGTGGTCTGCTGAATCCAGAGAAGAACAAAAACAAGTGGGACCCATAGGAAATTAAAAGATCGAATCTATATTTTCCGTGGTTAGGCTAGTTTCAGAATTGAAGAGGCCACTCAGAAGTTGGTGGCAAGCATAAAAGTATTCGTTTTTGGTAACGTGACATTTAAAAAAAAAAAA
>CAIGRN010068037.1:0-22412 GCA_903798345.1 Fraxinus anomala
AAAAAATGTAGAAGATGAAGATGATAATAGAATGAAATAAATGAATGATAATTATGATATTGTTGAATGTTGATAATTTGTAAATTGTAGAGAGTAGAGTAGAGAATGAGAGTATTGGTGGAAAAAAATGTTGATTAGGGAGTGGGTATTTATAGAGAAAAAAATAATAATAAAAAATAAAAAAAAATTCAGTGACCACTGAATAAGGTAATTTATTTTTTTTATATGAAAGGGCGAGCCCACGAGCCGAGCGGCTTGTGGGCTCGCCGAGCAGCTCGATGAGCTGCTCGTGAATAGTATGAGTCGAGCAGGCTCAGCTCGTGCTTGGGCTCGTCAAAAGCAGCTCGTGGGGTGCTACAGTACGAGTTGAGCGATCGAGCCAACGAGCCGCTTGGCTCGATTGCCACCACTACTTCTACTTCTGCATCTCAATTTCTATATAGAGATGTTTTTCGTCAATTCAAAAAGGTGGGGTATTGCACAATGGGTCTAAAAGGTGGGTGTGTATTGTGCCATAAGCCTTTAAAAATTGGAGGATTGGAAATGCAGTAGAAAAAAAAATTATAATTTAGTTGTGTAAAAGAAATATTTAATTTTAGAATGGATGTTTATTTCAAACTCTACTAACATGCTAATTTTTTTAAAGATATGAAATTATGGAATTTTTTTTTAAAGATACGTATGTAAATTATCGTATCTTAATTTCTGGAGTATTTTGTCTACGTAATTTCTTACATTATCAATACATGTAACAAGTTAAGATGCTTGTACTTACATTCTATGTTAATTTATACTTAAATCATGTTACAGTATATGCAATTTTGTTTGAAATTGTTAAACTATGTGTTATTGTTATTACAATGTGTAATTTTTTTAAAATTATAATTTAAAATTATTACACCATCATCTCAACATTGTCACCACCATCAATTCTGATAAGTGTATTTCGTACACTTATTTGTCTCTTTAAGTTTGAGTATTTATTAGTTATTTTTTATGAATTATGACTTAATTCTATATGTATTGTGTTTGTTAGATACAAATCGACATGAATGATGAAATTGGAGAAAAAATGGCTCAATTGTAAGAGATCCAAAATTGTGTCGGACCTCTCGATGACGATTCGATAGTGCAAGGGGTCAATTTGATGAGAAAATAAGTCAAAGAAATGTAGTCAAAGTACTCTTACATATCAATTTTCAGCCGAAAGAATTATGCTTCGAATTTTCAGTCTCAACACGAATTGAAAAAAAATGATATTTCTAAAAGCATTATATCCCTTTGTACTAGCTTTTCAACGAACTTTGAATTACCCCAATTGAATATTGGGAGAGGAAGATATGACAAAATACTGATGACTCATTGGGACATAACTAGGTGTGAGCCTATACAAATTTCCAGGCCGCACCTTGAAGAAATCCGAGAGAAAATTCGTTTTTTTCCCTTGATTCGACAAGTTTTGGGATGATATATTTGACGTCTCTTATAACATAAGGAAGGTTGAGAACGTGAAAGACCTTATTTTTATTATTGAAGAGAGGCTAGCAAGCGACGAAGAGAAAGAATTAACACAAGAGTTGAAAATTCAAAGCTCAAATCAAAGGAAAAGTGCAAAAAACTGATTCGTCAAGCTCCTATATCTATTCTTTGAATTGGGTGACGTTATTTCCGAACTCTTTGTATAATTTAGACAAATGAATTAGGCTAAACTTCTTTTTTTTTTTTGTATTGGATGAATGATGAAACTATAAGTCATGTGTTTCTAATTTTTTGAATTGATAGTTTGGTAAATTCTTGTGTTGGTAATATTATTGCGTTATTTGATTGATAAGCTACCAATTAAATAACTTGTTGTTTATTGTAGTGTTGTGAGATTGAGGAATAGATTTGGGTCGTGTTTAGGATATGTTTGATTTATCTTGAAAAAGAAGATTAAACTACGTAACACATGAGCAACACTAAACTACGTAATTTGAGAATTAGAAATAGATGTCAATAGGTGGATTCTAAAATCCAATACATTCACTTAATAACTTAATAAAAACAAGCCATTTACATAATTAGTAGGTTAAGTTAGAATAATTACAAAAATCACATCTATTTTGTGTTGCTACATTGAATTTGATAGAAACTAGTAAACTATAGTTAACAACTATATTTCATGGGACGATAAGTCAAATCATCACATTATTACTAGAGAATAATTTGTTTAATTCTAGTTTATTAGTTGATATTAGATTTGATTGTTCTATTTGTTTTTAGGCCACCCACCACAATCTTGATCGCTCTTGTATTTGGTGTTCTTTCTAGGTGCTATTTAGCAGTGTTCACACAAGATTCTTTCTGACGCTGACAAAGTAGCAACGTTTTTGCAATAAATAATCTTGACTTGGATGATAAGGATATACTTGTAGAAAACGTATATTGTGAGTTTTGTTATAGGCTGCATTATACTAGCTATTGCTTGTATATATAAACTGATCCCTTGAGGTTCAAGCTCCTGTGATTTCAAAAAAAAAAAAAAAATTAAGATGTCAAAAATAAGCAATAGACAAATCTAATGAAAGCTACGTGCTTGTGGGAGATTATGTACTTGAAAATCGATATGAGGTTATCATGCTTCTGGAAGATGGCCCTCCCCTATTGAAAGAAAAGGTACTTGTAAAATATTATATTAAACTTGCCAAGTTGGGTGAAAGCAGAATGTTTGAGGGAGATGCCATATATTGGATTGAATTTAAAGGGTGGGGATATAATCTATTTGAAAAAGTTGAAAGGAAAGATATGTCATTGCATGTGGATATAAATTATGAATCAACCATTTAACCCGAAGGGATATCAATTATTGAAGAAGAGTATAAAGAGGAAGATAAAGTTATTACAAAGGAACCAAACGAAAAAGTGGCAATTGATGAAGATGAAATTAACATACATTCTTTCAACTTTATCGATTGCCAAACAATTGAATATGTGATTAAGCCCAACGATTATAAACAAGCGCTTAATCCAATTTTCTTCATTTTTAGTTATTATCCTTTTTAGATATAGGATATGGAGTTCATTTTTAGGTATCATTATCCATACATGAAAGAAAAAAGAAAAAAAAGTGAATAGTAACTTGTGTCCGAAGCCCATGACCGTAACTTGCCTACGTCCCCTGTTCCATTTTCCCCTCTGTCCCTTAATTTTCTTGTTAATTATGAGGTGTTTTAGCCTAATATAATTGTTCTAGGTTATTTGATTACTAATTTTTGAACTTTATTCATTTTAGAAGAACATAACATCGAGGAACACTCAAACTAACACTAGACAAGGGGACGACAAGATCAAACAGACTATCTAGCTCTTGCATTTCATGCCATTTCATCCACCACATGTCATTGCACGTGGATTTAAATTATGAATCAACCATTTAACCCTATGGGATATCAACTATTGAAGAAGAGTATAAAGAGGAAGATAAAGTTATTACAAAGGAATCAAACAAAAAAGTGGCAATTGATGAAGATGAAATTAACACACATTCTTTCAACTTTATCGATTGCCAAATAATTGAATTTGTGATTAAGTCCAAGGAGGAGATAGAAGTGTACATGGTTGAGTTTGAATAAGATAGAATGAGTGATATCACATTGAAAGAGGCAATACGGATTTGGAAAATAACCGAAAAGTGGAGCAAAGTCAAAAGAAGCAAATTTAGCAAGACATCAAAAACTTACTTGAGAATTTCGTGATACACATTGTCAAAGTCATGCTAACGACTATAAACAAGCTCTTATTAGGATGTAATCCAATTTTCTATATTTTTATTTTTTATGCTTTTTAGATATAGGATAGGAAGTTCATTTTCAGGTATCATCATCCATACATGAAAAAAAAGAAAAAAAATGTGAATAGTAACTTGTGTCGCAGCCCGTGACCGTAACTTGTCTACGTCCCCTGTTCCGTTTTCCCCTCCATCCCTTAATTTTCTTGTTAGTTATAAAGTGTTTTAGCCTAATATTAATTGTTCTAGGTTATTTGGTTACTAATGTTTGAACTTTATTCATTTAACATTGAGGAAGCCATTTCATCCACCACCTTTGGCTTAACCAGGGAAATCTTCAGTATCCCCTCTTTGCCCTTATGTTTTCATACGTAGTGTCATATTTTTGTATATTGAGGGTAATGTACATTTTGAGTTTGGGCATGATATTATCGTCGATTATATGTGTTTATTATCGTCAATTATGCGTGTTTTTATTGTTTTTACATGTTTGTTGTGTGTTATATAGTGAAAAACTTTTTTATTTATTGCTTTTGTGTGCTTGTTTGGGTTACATAGCCTTGTCGACGATGATCTATATACTAAAATTACGTGTTAGACTATGAATGGTGGAAATATTACATGTGATTGTTTTATGTTTATTTAGGTAAAACTTGATTTTACTTGCACATGAGACTTATTTTTGCATCAAGAATGAATGTTTTGGTTTACATGTTTGAATAGGTTGAAAGTAGTAGAATTAGTTGCTAAAATAAAGAAAAGTCACTATTACATACATCCTTAAACCACTTTTAGAATAATTTGGAGATTGTTGAACTAGTTTATGAAGATATTTATATGGTTAAGGATTTCATACGTGAAATTGTTATGTGGATTGCCCAAGGCCAATAAGATGAAATTAGGCAAAAATCTTGAGTTATGGGTCAATTTTTAAGAATAAGTGCTTAATAAAAGGCATGGCACTGTTCATAGTCTGAAAAAGGAAAAAAGTTAACTTGTTGCAAAGTTACCCTAAAAGATCTCAATGAAGACACTTATGAAAATCCCAAGAAGAAAATTCAAAAAGGGATTAAGTTAGTGCACGAAATAGAATACGCACAACACATTTAAAAAAAGCAAGTGCAAGAAACATAAGACACGGTATATACTTTGATTAATTCCCCAATACTTGTTTGAAAGAACTAAACCTTTAATAAGAGATAATTAGCCTAATTTAGTTTTAAAGGTCGAAGCAGTCAAAATATAGGAGAATCCTTAGTTGTTGAAGTGTTTAATTGCTACTAGTGAAACGTATTCAAACTAGAGAGCGTACTATGATTATCTAAAATTTAGTCTAGGATCACATATTGGAAAAATGAGTGAAAACAATGAGTTTGGGGTTGAGTATCACACGAGAAGAAATGAGACATTTGAACATAGATGGTCGGGAATTGAACTAAGCATGAGTTTGTGATGTTATATATAAGTCTTCACACACAAGTAAAGTTTTGCATTAAATAAGTAGAGATTAATTCTTCTATGTGATTTTGAAACTATTCTTTGAATTGACATAGAAATTCCAACCCTGACACCAACAACAAGTTATCCAACCAATTGTGTTTTGAGTTAGGCATAATTTATTTTAGGACAAATTAGTTGCTCAAGTTTGGGGGGTGTTTGATAAGTATATTTTGTAAACTTATTTGAGTCTTTAAGTTGGAGTATTTATTTGTTTATTTTGATGAACTATGGATTAATTCAATGTGAATTATGTTTATTAGGTATAAATCGACATAAATGGCGGAATTGGAGAAAGTGTGATAAAAATGGTTCAATTTAAGAGATCCAAAGTTTGGGGACTAAAGTGTAAATACTCAAAAGTTGTGTTTTGAAGATTCGAGAGTGTTAGGAGTCGATTAGATAAAAAAGAAGTCAAGTGAGTGAAATATAGTGAACGTACGCTCACACATCAATTTTCAGTCGAAAAGTTATGCTCCAAATTCTTAGCCTCAGATTGAGACTCATTTTTGGCACAACAAACGTTTGAATTGAAAAAATGATATTTCTAAAAGAATTGTAACTCTTTGAATTATATTTTCAAAGCACATTGAATCATCTTAATCAGATATCGAAAAAGCAAGATATGAAAATTTTTATAACTCCTTGGGAAATAAACATGCTCGTTCCTGGCACCCAATGCAAGCGACTAAAGCCATTTTCTTCCTTAGAGGCGCATATCCCACCTTCAACTAGGCGTTTACCTTAAAGAAATCCAAAGAGAAATTTTTCTTTCTTTTTCTTGATTCAACATGTTTTGGAATTATTTCTTTTGCATATTTTATAACCTAAGGGAGGTCGAGAATGTGAAAGACCTTGTTTTGTTTGTTTGTTTGTTTTGTTTTTTTTTTTTTTTTAATCATTGAAGAGAGGTTAGCAAGCAGCGAAGAAAGAGAATTAACATAAGAAGTTGAAGATTCAACGCTCAAATCGAAGGAAAAGTACTAGAAATTGATTAGCCAAGCTCCTAAATCTATTCTTTGAATTGAGTGGTGTCTTTTCTAAACCGTTTGTGTAATTTAGATACAAATATGTTAGGATCAACTTCTTTCTTATATTAGATGAATGATGAAATCAATGGTCATGTGTTTTTGATTTATTGAATGGATAGTTTTATGGATTCTTGTGTTGGTGATTAACTAAGCATTATTATTGTGTTATTTGATTGCTCAATTACCAATTACATAACTTCTTGTTTATTATAGTGTTGTGAGACTCACAATAAGTTAGAACATTGCATATAACACATTAGCAATAGGTTAGGAATATCATTTGTGACGTGTGCGATCTTGTATGATAATTATGGTTGAATGCATCTCCTTGCATATGAATTTGGACTAGGAATAGGGTCGGGCCGAATCGTGCCGTACATAGGATATGTTTGGTTTATCTTGAAAAGAAGACTAAACAACATAGGATTATCTATTGTCACGAGTACTTGAGCAATATTGAACTACGTAATTCAAGAATTAGAAATAGATGACAATAAATGAATTTTGAAACCAAATACATTCACTTCACAACTTGATAAAAACAACTCGTTTACATAATTTGTAGGTTAAGTTAGAATATTTACAAAAAAAATATCTCGTTTGTGTTACTACATCGAATTTGATAGAAATCGATAAACTATAGTTAACAATTATTCCTTGTGGTACAAAACTCAACTCATCACATTATTACTTGTCAACGATACTATATGCTTGCAAAATTTGTTCGAACAACCACCATCTCATTACCAACAATAATCGTCCCATCAACAGAAGCAAATTACATACATTGATGTTACATTATGTGTAACTTTTTTTATTGTAGGTTATTAATCCATGCACTACCACCATCCCCCACCATCAATGCTCCCGCCTTCCCATGCATTGACAGACCTATAGTGGGTCTTGGTGGGTCACGTGACCCACCAACTAAAAAAAGATATTTTTTTAATAAAATCGATAGTGATGAAAATAGGGGTAATCAAAGAATCCTTCCACTTTCCAATTCAAAGAACGCCAAACTGTCCAAATTCCAATTCAAAGAATGCCATTAACAAACTGAAATTCAATGCAAGAAACCATCCCACTCCCAATTCAATCCCATCACGAGATAAACCTCCCGGCTCGAAGACTCCCAATTCCAAACTTTGAAGCAAAATCCAGCAATTCAGTCCCCTCTACCAACTGTTTGTCATGTTTGTAATTACTTGCTTACTTTCTCATTGTTGCCCTTTCTTATTTCTTGTTTACGGGTCATGGGCTGTGTTAACAGACTTTGACTTAGTCTATTATTTAGTTGAGTCAATCATGGGCCACGTCTGGGCCATGTTTTGCACTTCCAAAGTTATAGGTTAGTTGTTATTTGCTTGGGTCAGTTGTTGGAGTCTTCTATTTAAAGTCATGTATTTACCTTATGAAAGGAGGCAATTTTTCGAGTGTTATCTAGAAAAGTGAGTGTGGAGGTTACTGGCACCTCAAATTGGCCAATTTAATTATCATTATATTACACATTCTCTACTGTGCACATAACAAATTAGAGCCACGTTCTTGCGACATGGCTTAGGGAACCAGGCAAGCCTAGGTGAATGAAATGCTGACAGCTTTAAAAGGGAAAAATGAGAACCTGCATGAAGAACAACAAAGGCAAAAAGTCATGTTAGAGGCAGTTCTACAACAACTCAACAATTTGGCTTCAACCTATGAACAGATGTTGATTAAGGCAGTGAAGCCTAATTCGGGAGAATGACCATCAAATACAAAGGTTAGTGCCAACCCTTTATTTGAACATACTAGTGGAATACAAGCTAGATCTCTTAGACTTGAATTTCCTAGGTTTGATGGAACTGGGCCGGATCAATGGATTTTGAAAGAAAATCAATTATTCTCATATTATGATATCCTAGATAACCAAAATATTCAAATAGCCTTTTTCCATATGGAAGGAAAAGCTCTATCATGGTATACGTGGCTTAAGGACTCCAGTCCAATAAACACTTGGGATGATTTTACTAGTGCTTTAGAAATCAATTTTGGAACCTCTGCCTATGAGGATCCCGTGGGACAGTTTACTAAACTAAAGCAAACTAGTACGGTAGAAGAATATCAAACCCAATTCGAGGAACTATCCAATAAAATCAAACGTAACAAAAGAGTTTAGGATAAGTACCTTTTTGAGTGGGTTGAGGGAAGATCTTAGAATAATGGTAACCATGTTTAAGCCAAACACTTTACATATTGCCTTTTGGTTTAGCCAAATTACAAGAGTAAGAAGTCATAAGGAGAAACTTGCCATACAACTCGAGACACCAATCCTCTACCCTAAACACCAACCAGATTCCTGAACTACCTCCCTCAGCACCTCTACTAAGACTCCCACCATCACCAGCCAGAAACAATAACCCCTACCAAAACAATAACCCCAGGTTTCCCAACAATAACAAAAGACCATTCATCCCAATCCAAAGAATATCCCCTAACCAAATGCAAGAAAGATGGGCAAATGGTCTTTATTATTACTGTGATGAGAGGTTCCAACCTGGCCATAGATGCAATAAATCTAAACTCTTTCTATTAGAAGGGATGAGAATAGAGAAAATTGAGGATGAGGAGACAAATGAATCCCTAGCTGTTACTATTCCTGAAGAAACCAAAGAGGAAAATGAAGAGAAAGGAAACTCTTAGGGATCTCATTACATGCCATAGCAGGGGCTTATGCTCCTAAAACCATGAGAATAGCTGGGATCATCAATAAAACCAGTGTGATTACTCTTATTGACACATGGAGTACACATAGTTTTATTGATCCGAATGTAGCAAGGAAAGCTAGACTGATAGTTGAAGAGACCAATCAATCAGTCAAGTTGGCTGATGGATCAACCCTTCCTTGCCTTGGTTATTGTAAGGCTGCCCCACTCCAACTACAGAGTATAGAGGTTGCTCCTAGTTTATACCTACTAGCTTTGGGTGGTTGTGATGCTGTGTTAGTGATGGATTGGCTAACAACATTGGGGACTGTAGTGTGGCACTTCAATGACTTAGTTATGAAGTTTAGACTTGGGAATGAACCTGCCACTCTAAGGGAAATACAACTACCCAACCGAGTAGTTAAGGTGGCTGAGTATGTAAAAACCCTAATAGGAAATTCTGCTAAAGGAATTTGGGTTCAATTTTTGGAAGGAAAAAACTCAGAGTCTACTGGATCCATTCCAGTGGCTGTGCAAGGGATTCTGTATCAGTTTAAAATTGTTTTTGAGGAACCTAGTGGATTACCCTCTCCAAGGAGCCATGACCACAAGATAAACCTCTTACCCGGTTCTAAGCCTACTTGCGTAAGACCTTATAGGTATTCGTACCATCAGAAGGAAGAAATTGAGAAGCTGGTAGCTGAAATGTTGAGATGAGGAATCATCAGGAGCAGTTAAAGCTCGTACTCATCTCCAGTTTTATTGGTGAGGAAAATAGATGGTGAATGTGTGTGGATTATCGTACTCTTAACAAAGATACTATTAAAGACAAATACCCCATACCCAACATTGATGAACTTCTAGATGAATTACATGGAGCTCAAATTTTTTCCAAGTTGGATCTGCATTAGGGTACCATCAGATTTGAATGAACCCGAAAGATATCCCAAAAACTGCTTTTAGGACCTAGAGGGTCACTATGAATTTTTGGTGATGCCCTTTGGGTTGACTAATGCTCCTTCTACTTTTCAAGGGTTAATGAATCAGGTGTTTAAGCCCTACCTAAGGAAATTTTGGTTTATAGTAAAACCTTGCAGGATCACTTAGCACATTTACAAGCTGCTCTAGAGGTTATGAAAGGCCATTAGTTTTTTGCTAAGGCATCAAAGTGTGTCTTTGGGAGTAAGAAGGTGGAGTACCTAGGGCATATTATTTCCAACAAAGGTGTGAAGGCTGATCATCAGAAAATTACAACAATGCAAGAATGGAAGGAACCTATGAACCTCAAGGCACTAAGAGGGTTATTGGGACTCATAGGATATTCCAGAAAATTTGTGCAAGATTATGGAAAAATTGCTGCCCCATTAACAGCCTTAATAAAAAAGGACGCCTTTTGCTGGAATGAACATGCACAGCATGCTTTTATGAAGCTGAAGGAGGACATGATGAATCCCCCGGTATTAAGGTTGCTCAACTTTACTAAGTGTTTTGTTATTGAATGTGATGCTTCAGGTGAAGGATTGGGAGTCGTTCTTATGCAAGAAGGGTAGCCTATTGCATACCTCAGCCAAGCTCTAAGAGAAATGAGTCTTTCTTTATCAACATATGAGAAATAACTACTTGCTCTGGTGATGGCCATAAGAAAATGGAGATACTACTTGTTGGGACAAACATTCAAGGTACACACTGATCAACGTGCCCTGAAATATCTTTTGGAACAAATGGTGGGTATCCCTGCTCAGTAGAAATGGGTTTCTAAACTACTTGGCTATGATTTTGTTGTTGAATATAAGAGTGGTAAGACAAACACTGTAACTAATGCCCTGTCCTGATTACCCTACTCAGAAAAAACCAACCCACATATCCATAACCACCAGATAGAACCCAACCAACCAAATACCACCCAACCAGACAGCATTCCCAATACCACAACCCAAGCAGTGATGATGGTTAAAGCAGTATGGTTACATGACTTGCAAAAGTCTTACCACCAGGATCCAATGTTGCGGAGGTTAATCAACCTCTATCATCAAAGGACCCTGGATCCAGCCAAGTACCAAGTTCGCAATGAGCAACTCTTTTATAAGGGTAGACTTCACTTGGGAACCCTTGTGCCATTCCAGCATCAGATCTTGCAACATTTTCATAGCAGTCTATTAGGAGGCCACACAGGAGTACACAGACAAATTCAAGAGTTAAAAGAGAATTTTTCTGGCCTGGTTAGTGCAGTGATGTGAGAGCTTTCATTCAAGAATGTGATGTGTGCCAGAGGAATAAGGTTGAAACCCCACCCACTGGGGTTGCTTCAACCTCTTCCTATACCATAAAGGAATTGGGAAGACATAAGCATGGATTTCATAGAAGGACTGCCCCAGCAAAAGGAAAGACCGTCATAATGGTTGTAGTGGATAGATTGAGCAAATATGCTCATTTTATCGCACTTCACACTCTTATATAGCTCTAACAGTTGACAAGATTTTCATGGAAAACATTTTCAAATTACGTGAAATTTCTCAGACTATCGTAAGTTAGATAGATCCCATATTCACCAGTCAGTTCTGGAAGGAACTTTTTCGTATTTGTAGAACAGAGCTATTGATGAGCTCTGCATACCATCCACAAACTGATGGACAAACAGAGGTAACTAACAAAGGTCTCGAATACTATTTACGCTATTTTTTTGGTGACAGGCCAAAGGATTGGGCAAGGTGGCTACCACTAGCCGAGTATGTGTATAACACTACCAAGCATAGTTTTATGCAGATCTCACCGTATGAGGCTGTATATGGGCAAGCTCTCCCCAAAATGCTACCTTATGAACCTGGAAGTACCAAGGTACAAGCGGTGGATGAAGAACTTCGAAGTAGAGACTTCATAGCCAAGCTAGCAAGAAAACCTGCAAGTAGCCTAGAACAAGATGAAATATTATGCGGATAAGCAACAGACAGAGAGAGTTCATGAAAGGAGACTGTGTCTACCTGAGATTGAAGCCCTATCGTCAGATATCAGTAGCCATGCGAAAAACTTGAAGATGTCACCGCGCTACTATGGACCATTCCAGATCCTTCGAAGAGTGGGTAAAGTTGCATATACTTTGGACCTTCCGCATGTATCTCAAATATTCCCTACCTTCCATGTCTCAAACCTTAAAAAATGTCTCGGGGACAAAATCCAACCGATACCAACACTTTCTCAAGTCACCCCTGAAGGAACTCTAGTCCCAGAACCAGAGCTCATCTTGTAGAGTCGACTTGTGTGAAATGGACACCGACCCGGAACAGAGTTACTAGTACAATGGAAGAGTGCTATAGCGGGAGATGCTACTTGGGAAGATGTGGAAAAGCTCAGGTGAAAATATCCAGATCTTGTGGGCAAGATCTTTTGAAGGGGAATGGTGTGTTAGGTTTCACGTTTGTAATTTACTTGCTTATTTGCTCATTGTTGTCCTTTCTTATTTCCTGTTTACGGGTCATAGGCTGTGTTAACAGACTTTGACTTAGTCTATTATTCAGTTGAGTCAATCGTGGGCTATATCTGGGCCATGTTCTGCATTTCCAAAGTTATAGGTTAGTTGTTATTTGCTTGGGTCAGTTTTTGGAGTCTTCTATTTAAAGTCCTGTATTTTCCTTATGAAATGAGGCAATTTTTCGAGTGTTATCCAGAAAAGTGAGTGTGGAGGTTACTGGAACCTCAAATTGGCCAGTTTAATTATCATTAAATTACAAATTCTTTACCGCAGACATAACAGTTTTGAACAATTTTATCTTGGGATTCAATTTCTTATTCTCTTTGATTTATTATTTCAGCCGTTTCAATTTCTATCAAAGAGAATAAAAAATTAATCCTACTAAAGAAGGCTATTTCAATTTTTATTGTGTTTTATTTCTAGAATTTCCAGTTTCATTTTCCCATGTATATTGATAGTTTTTTGCATTTCTATGGAGAATATTGAAGTGGTTAATTTTAATATATTTATTGGAAATCATTGAAAAGTTTTTTTTTTTTCTGTGATGGATAATGGATTCCGTAACTAATACCTTTCTTCCTTCATTTTCCTGCATTTTTTCGTTCAAAAATGCAATTAAATCCCTTTTTTCCTATTAGTTGAAATATATACTCAGTGCTGCCTGCTCCTACGCTGCCCCACCATTTTATTGCTACTTATTTCCAGCCCTCCAGCGTTGTCCTCCAGAGTTTTAAGGTCAGTATAATGTTCTGATTTTTCTATGATGGATAATGGATTCCGTAACTAATTTTTGTGAATTTGTGATTTATGATTTGTGAATATGTGATTTGTAAATTGTAACATGGATATTTGTGATTTGTGTTTGTGAATTGTGATTTGTGAGATTTAGTTGGNTGATGGATAATGGATTCCGTAACTAATTTTTGTGAATTTGTGATTTATGATTTGTGAATATGTGATTTGTAAATTGTAACATGGATATTTGTGATTTGTGTTTGTGAATTGTGATTTGTGAGATTTAGTTGGGGATTGTATAAAAAATTCAAAATAGATGTAGCATTATTAATGAGATTGTGATTTATGAAACCATTAATCTTAGTAACTTAAACCTTTAGGCGATTGTGAGATTTATTTTGTGATTATTGATAGAATGATTACTTTTTCACTACCACTGTTATTGTACTTACGACTGCAATTGATCAATTCACGCATAGCTTAAATATATCTGATTTGAGAGGTCAAGGATATAATGGAGCTAGTAATATGTGAGGTGAGTATAATGGTCTCAAATCACTTATTTTGAAAGAAAATCCAAGTGCTTACTATATTCATTGCTTTGCTCATCAACTTCAATAGCACTTGTAGCTGTGGCACAAAAACATCCGAAAATTGAAGCTTTCTTCACTTAAGTACACAAATTGGTGAATATTGTTGGAGGATCGGTTAAGCAGAGTGATCTTATTCGAGAGAAACAAGGACTCAAAATTCTTGAAACACTCAGTGTTGGTGAAATATCAAATGGACAGGGTCTGAATCAAGAAACTACTCTTAAGTGTGCTGGTTATACACGTTGGGACTCTCTTTACAATTGTTTGATTAACTCGATTCTCATGTTTTCAAGCCTGTTGATGTAGCTGAGGCGATTGCTACTGATACTACAAGTTTTGGAATAAGATGTGATGCAAATATTTTATTGGAAACAATGTTAAAAATTGATTTTGCATTTAATCTACATCTTATGAGAGAGATCTTGGGAATTTCAAATGATTGTCGAAAGATTACAAGGGAAAGATCAAGATATTGTCAATACCATGAAATTAGTGAAATTATGTAAAGTACGGCTTCAGACCATAAGAGATGACGGATGTGATTCTTTTTTTGGAACAGTTTATTCATTCTATTCCAAATATGGATGATATGTACATAACCCTAGGTCGTTCACGACGAGCCACAGTGACAAATTTGCATCACTTTCGTGTGAAAATATTTTATGCCATCATTGACATGCAACTTCAAGAATAGAATGATCGTTTTTCTGAGGTGAATAATGATTTACTCCCTTGTGTTGCGTGTTTGTGTCCAAATAATTCATTTGCTGCTTTTGACACTAACAAAGTGTTCGACTATGTGAGTATTATCGAGCAGATTTTGATGCAATAGATATCTCGAAACTTGATGATCAATTAGATAATATATTTTTGACATGCGCACTGACAAAGATTTAGAAGGATTACAAGGCCTTAGTGATCCAGCACAAAAATTGGTTGCGAAAAATAAGCATGAAGTGTATCCATTAGTTTACAAGCTCGTGACATTAGCCTTAGTTCCTCCCGTGGCTATTGCTATAGTCGAGAGAGCATTTTCTACGATGACTTACGTCAAAAATTGTCTGCGCAATCGAATTGGAGATCAATTGTTGAATGATAGTTTGATTGCATATATTGAGAATCATGTATATGACAGTATTGAAAATGATGTGATTGTGGAACATTATCAAAATATTAAAATGCGTGAAGAACAATTGTAATAAAATATCGAATACATAAATTTTATGGTAACTTTATTATAAGTTATATTGTACCCCACTAACTCCAAATGTCTGCATCTGCCACTGATTCCAACCTCCAACAATCACCACCATCAATGTTACCGCCACAGAATTACCACCATTAGTCATCTCATCAATACAAGAAAATTACATATATTACTGTTACAGTGTGTGTGTGTGTATTTTTGTTGTATTGTAAACTTATTAATCCATGCACCATGCACCATCATTGTGTTACCGCCACCACCATCACCTACACAAGCTATAAACCACTACAAAATTGGGCACAAACCACCAAAAGAATTATTTTTAAGGTCACCATCAACGTTGTCTTCATTACGTTGCACCATCGTCACCATCCAATCTTACTGTAAGACCTTCTCAATTGAAAATCTCAGATCTAGATACCGATGAAGGGAGGAAAACAAATCTATAATCGGAGATGAAAAAGATCGAATTAGTAAATTTAGATTTTAGTGAATTGAAATATTTAGTTGTTCTAGGGTTTGGGAAGGAGCAGCATAGCTAGTGGGTAGGGTTAACAATTTTAGTGATGTTCAGTAAGAAGTCAGAAGATGGCTATTAAAGGAGATGGTTATGGAAGCAATAATGCGGTGATAGGTAGTGGTCATGGTGAGGGTCGTCGAAAGTGGTGGAGGTGGGGATTAATTTGAGAGAGAGAGAGAGAGAGAGAGAGATGGGTGGGTAGAGGAAAGGTTTTGGAGGTGGGCGTAGGTGTAAGCGATAGAGAGAAGTAACGGGAGGAGTTATTTTAGGATTTTTTTAATGGTACAAGCTGATTTGTATATATATTTAACAAACACCTGATTTCTGAACTTTTAAACATATTTATGTGATTGGAACCAATTTCTTTTCTTAATTTAAGTTTTCAAATATTTTGATCAAAGTTTCGTATAAAGTTTTGTCAAGATTTCAAAATTTTATTAAAAACTTATAAAAAAGGGGAGAAAAAAACACTTTTGGAGTTTGAAGAAAACATTGGCATCTTAGTCGAGGTGGCCCTGGGCCAAAGCCACTAAGGCAATTGCCTAGGGCCTCTAAGGCTGAAGCCTCAGGGGAAATAAAAATCAATAACAAAAACAAAAACAAAAAAATCCCCTAAGTTTTCCATAATTCCTTTCGTGTAAACTCTTCGTTTAAATATAAGTATGCTATTTATTTAATATTTAATGTTGTTAAACTTGTAAAAAAGTTCTCTATATGGATCTCACAATAAATAGTCGCCTACAGCTTCAAAATTCTTATGGCCGGCCCTAGCCTTAGAAGTCTTGTGCAACATAGACTATAAACTTCTAGAATATTGACCAAAATAATGATGTTCTTTGTAGCGTTGAGATTTAAGTTTAATGTCTATTGTAGATTGGTTTAAATTTTATAAATTTTTTGGGTTTATCTTGAAGAAAGTCAGAATGGTGATTAAGCAATTTTCATAATGTAGAAGACTTAATTTTTCTAAAGTTGTTAAATGAATAACAATTGTAGATAACAATTTACACAAACACGAGATAGATGTGAAAAATTAAATTAAGCAACAACTAAATTTTTCTAATGCAAGACATAATTTTTGTGTTGTAGTTGCTGAAGTACTTTTGTTCGAATGCATCTGATTTGAATTGTTATGGCTTCAGGATGAGGGCTATGAAGAGGTGTAACAGAACACCTGGGGTCTAGAGGTTGGATGAAGAAACAGATAAATTCATTTGGCTACTTACAGAAAATCTTGTTTCCGCAAGGAATGCCTTGCTAGGATGCAGTGGGAGGAAATTTGGTCAGTGGCACAATCAATTAAAGATGCAGAACGCTCGATCAGTAGAGCTATATAAATTCCCCAGCTGTGCCAGTTTTATGGTATATATTGGAAAACTAGAACCGCCCACTGATGAACTGATTTAGGAGGAGGAGTTGTCGAGTTGACATAAAGGCATCTAAAAGAAACTAGATTGGTTGACAGTGAGGGAAGTTGGTGAGTAGAGGATGGTCAGATTATTAAGGTGCTACAAAATTATTTTTAGTGAGATATTTTTGAGTTGTGAACTGCTGGAGGAATAGTCTGATAGTAAGGAAATAAGGTCGGCTTTTTCTGAGGAAGAAATGACTGGCATAGATGCGCCTTATACAGTGGAGGAAGTGCAGTTATATTGAGAAATGATTGACACTTTTGCTGTCACAAGGTTGCTGATTTTTGTATCCAAAGTCAAGTAATTTAAGTACAATAGTTGGTAGTATAACTTTTTGTAATACTTTACAAGTATGGTCTTGTGTATTGTTATCAACTTGATAGCTTGTAGTAGGTAAGAAGTTGTTGACAAGCATGTGTTTTGTAAGAAGTATATATTCAACTTTGTATCAATCAAGTCGTGTGGTTCTTCTAGTTTAGAAAGGGACTGTAAAAGGAAGAAGAACAGCAGGTGAAGCAGATAAAAGAAACAACCAGCATAGTTAACTTCAGTTGACAGCAAAGTAGATGGCTTCAAGTGGCTTCTCAGCACCATTACCCTCTGCCTTCACTGGTGAAAGCTATAACTTCTGGGCTGTTAAAATGAAAGCTTATCTAAAAGCTTACGATCTGTGGGAGATAACAGATACAGGAATTGAGCCTCCACCTTTGAGAGCAAACCTCACCGTGGCTCAGATCAAACAACACAGTGAGGATGTTGCCAAAAAATTCAAAGCTCTCTCTTACATCCAGTCAGCTATTTCAGATGCTATCTTCACAAGAATAATAACTTGTGAGACTGCAAAGGAGTCTTGTGATAGACTAAAGGAGGAATACCAAGGCAATGAAAGAACAAGGCAGCCGTAAGTACTCAACCTTATAAGAGAGTTTGAGACTTTGAAGGTGAAGATACAGAGGTAGTGGAGGACTTTTCAGATAGATTGATGAAGGTTCTAAATCAGATCAGGTTGTTGGGAGATGATTTACCTAATAAAAGAGTGGTGGATAAGGTTTTAATAAGCCTACTTGAGAACTTTGAAGCAAAAATATCATCACTAGAAGACTCTAGAGATCTGTCATCCATAACTTTGGCTGAGTTGGTTATTGCTTTGCAAGCATCTAAGCAAAGAAGGCTTATGTGACTAGAGGAACAAACTGAAGGAGCCTTGTTTGCTAAAGGAAAATACAAAGCTCAAACGAGTCTTGGAATGAAGAAATTTCAAACTAAAAAGAAAGAAACTAAAGGTAACAAATCTGGAAGTAAAGAAGATAAATATGCTCTTTGTTCTCATTGTAAAAGAAATGGACATTCTCCTAAATGGTGCTGGTATAGGCCTGGAGTTCAATGTAGGAGTTGTAAACAATTTGGTCATGTTGAAAAGGTTTGCAAAAACAAAAAGGGAAAACAACCTCAGCAGCAGGCAAAAATGGCAGAAAATCAGGTTGAGCTGCTAGAGAGCATCTGTTCTCTGCTATCAAGGCCTGCAGCAATGTTGAAACTTGGTTATTGGATAGTGGTTGTACTCACCACATGACTACAGATTCTAGTATCTTTGTTGAATTAAACGAAGCCTATAGATCCAGAGTTAAAGTGGGAAATGAAGACTTTGTTGAAGTGAAAGGCATTGGAGTGATTGCTGTCCAAACTTCAACATGTATCAAACATATACCTGATGTTCTATATGTGCCTAAAATTGATCAAAACTTAGTTAGTGTAGGGCAATTGCTTGAGAAAAATCATGTCTTGATGATTAAAAGCAAAGCCTCCACTATACTCGATGAAAATGGACATAAGTTAATGACAATTGAAATGAAATATAGAAGCTTTCCTATAGCTTGGAAAAATATCACAACACATGCATTCTCTTTTGAAGAAATTGAGTCCTCTCTATGGCATAGACAATTCGGTCATGCAAGCCACACTTCACTTAAGCAATTGTATGAGTTTAACCTTGTTGAAAGCATGCATAAAATCATTGATGATGCATGTGTAAGTTATGTTGGTCAACTTGGAAAACACACAAGATTGCCATTCCCAAAGAATCAGTCAAGAAGGGCTGTAAATAAGCTTGAACTTTTCCATTCAGATGTGTGTGGACCAATGAAAACCACCACTTTAAATGGCAGCATGTACTTCATTCTTTTCATAGATGACTTGACAAGAATGTGTTGGGTTTATTTCTTGAAAACAAAATCTGAGGTTGCAGCTATGTTTCAAAAGTTCAAGAATATGGTGGAGAATGAAAGTGGATGCAGTATAAAAGCTAGCCGAACAGATAATGGAACTGAGTACAGTTGTGAGCAATTTGACAGTTTTTGCAATGCTGAAGGAATCAAGCACCAACTGACCATTCCCTATTCTCCTCAACAAAATAGAGTTAGTGAGAGGGAAAATAGGACTGTGATGGAGATGGCCAGGTGTTTGTTAATTGAGAAAAAAATTCCAAAAGAATTATGGGCTGAAGCTGTTAATAGAGCTATTTACTTCCTCAATCGATAGCCAACAAAAGCGTTGCAGAAGAAGACTCCATATAAAGCCTGGTATGATGTCAAACCAGATATCTCACATTTGAAAGTATTAGTGTTTGTTACACTCATATTCCTAATGCAAAGAGGGACAAACTAAGTGAAAATGCTAAAATTGGGATATTGATTGGATATTGTACCAATGCCAAGGATACATGGTGTATAACCCTCAGTCAAAAAAAGTAATCTCCAGCAGGGACATTAAAGTGGATGAAGAAGCTATATGAAATTGGGAGGCAAGTTCAGTTGTTAAAGGAAAAACAAGTGGTCTGATTCCTCAAAACAAAAATGGAGGAATTAGTGAAGATGAAGAGGAACTTGATGATGATTCAGATTCAGAGAATGGTTGGATGAAAATGAGGCCTTTAGCATACATATATGCAAGGTGTAATGCTGCTATTGTAGAACCTACAACCTTTGATGAAGCATCAAAGTCACCTGATTGGATGGCTATAATGAAGGATGAAATCAAAATGATTGAGAAGAATAAGACCTGGGAATTAGCTGATAGACCATTAAACAAATAAGTAATTGGAGTAAAATGGGTGTATAGAACTAAGCTAAATCTTAATGGCTCAGTTAATAAGCTAAAAGCCAGATTAGTTGTAAAGGGATATGCTCAGCAGTTTGGTGCCGATTTTACTGATACATTTGCTCTTGTGGCTAGATATGAGACTATCAGATTGCTGATGGCAATTGCAGCTCAAACTAGATGGAAACTAGTTGTAAAGGGATATGCTCAGCAGTTTGGTGCCGATTTTACTGATGCATTTGCTCTTGTGGCTAGATATGAGACTATCAGATTGCTGATGGCAATTGCAGCTCAAACTAGATGGAAAATTTATCAATTAGATGTAAAGTTAGCCTTCCTAAATGGGTACTTGAATGAGGAGATCTTCATAGAGTAGCCTAAAGGCTTTCTGATAGAAGAAAGTAAAGACAAAGTCTACCTACTAAGGAAAGCTTTGTATGGTTTAAAGCAGGCTCCAAGAGCCTGGTATAGTAGAATTGATGACCATCTTTGTTATCTTGGCTTTACAAAAAGTTTAAATGAACAAACCTTGTATGTGAAACAAGAAAAAGAATAAATGGTCATCATTTCACTATATGTTGATGATCTTTTGATCACAGGCAGTAGCTACAAATTAATTGGAAGGATAATTGATGAATTGAAAATGGCTTTTGAAATGACTGATTTGGGTTAAATTCATTATTTCCTCATGATGGAAATTTATCAAACTCAAATAGGGATCTTTATCAATCAAAAGAAGTTTGCAAAGGAAGTGTTAAGGAGGTTTAATATGGAAAATTGCAAACCTGTTAGTACACCACTAATTCAAAATGCAAAATTGATGAAGGAAGATGGTGCAAAATATATTGATTGGCTGTTTGTTATATCTAACAGCGACTAGATCAGATGTCACATTTGCTGCAAATCTTCTATCAAGATTTAATAGGAGCATAGTGAATTACACTTTCAAGCAGCCAAAAAAGTTCTGAGATAAATCAAAGGAACTGAAGAAATGGGGATCTGGTTTAAGAGGTCTGATCATGCAAATTAACTGGCTTCACACACAATGGGCAGGGTGTCCTGAAGATATGAAGGGCACATCTGGATATGTTTTCTATATGGGATCAAGCATCATTTGCTGGAATTCAATGAAACAAAAGACGGTGGCTTAATCAACAGCTGAAGTTGAGTACATTGCGACATCAGATGCCACCAATCAAGCTATTTGGCTAAGGAAAATGTTGGAAGATTTAAAGCATAAGCAAGATGAAGCCACTATCATTTATTGTGATAACCAATCTGTAGCAGCAATGGTCTGCAATCCTGTGTTTCATAGAAGAACCAAACACATTAAGATCCAGTACCATTCGATTAGAGAAGCTTAAGAAGGAAAGTAAGTAAAGCTGGTGGATTGCAAATTAGAGGATCAACTTGCAAACATCTTAACCAAGTCTTTAGATAAAGCAAGGTTTGAAACACTAAGAAACAATCTTGGTGTTTCTATCAAAAGTGCCAAGGAGGAATGTTGAGAAATGATTGACACTTTTGCTGTCACAAGATTGCTGATTTTTGTATCCAAAGTCAAGTAATTTAAGTACAATAGTTGGTAGTATAACTTTTTGTAATACTTTACAAGTATGGTCTTGTGTATTGTTATCAACTTGATATCTTGTAGTAGGTAAGAAGTTGTTGACAAGCATGTGTTTTGTAAGAAGTATATATTCAACTTTGTATCAATCAACTTTGAACCAACAATCCTTCAAGTTAGCATTGAAATAGATGGCTCCAACTAAGGCTTTGACGTTGAATGTTTTTTTAGATATTTTTCTAGAGACACCAGGATCTACTGGGGCGTGATATCTTAAACATGTCACTTGAGGTCCTAAACAATGGTAAGTCTTCCATAAATTCTACAAATTATGGTTCCTATCCCTAGTAATTGAGCCCAGAATATGTGATAGCTTTCGATTCATTAGTCTTTACAGTGTGGTGTATATAAGTATTTCAAAGGGAAAATGCTAATCGCTTGAATTTGTCACTCTCTTATTTCAGAGTATCAAAGTGAATTTGTTCCTAGCCTTTAGATTAATAATAATGCCTTTGAGACTTTAACATTTCATCAACGTAATGAAAGAATGGTTTATTGGCTCTAAAACTCGATGACTGAGGCCTACAGCTATGTTGAATGGCGCTTTGTATTGAAGGTAATTGATAAGTGTATTTTATACATTTATTTGTTGCCTTAAATCATGATATTTTTTTAAATATTATATTGTGTTTTGTAGTTAAAATTTTATATTTAATGAAGAATTGAAGAAAAGAATGTAAAAGTGACGAAAATGGAAAAATCCAAAGATGAATTCGTTGGAGAGAAATTATATATCAAATTGGTTGAAGTGAAATGAGCCTCAATAGACTTGTATTGAAAA
>CAIGRN010068039.1:0-10730 GCA_903798345.1 Fraxinus anomala
AAACTATTAAAATTTATTAATAATCGGATTTCTTGAATAAAATATTATAAAAAAATATTTTCAAAATTTCAAAGTAAACGCGTTTTCCTTATTTATGTTTTGAGAAACTATTTTTCAGAATGAAAAAAAAAACACATTTTCAGCAACTTCAAAATAGATACACAAAACTCAAAAAGAATTTAAAACTCAAAATTGAAACACAAAGAGAACAACCTATAATTCAATCAAAGGTTTTTCAAAGTGAAAGCTTTGATAAAGATAAATCAATGTAGCTTTACTCAAGAATGTCTTAAATAAATGCTCTTAAAAGTTTTATATTGAATGTAAAGTAAATGATATTTATAACAGTTAAAAAGTCAAAATTTCTGATCAATCGGACGTTCATTTATTGAACCGGACAACCAAACTAGCCATTGTGCGTCAAAATTCAGAACGGTTAAATGAACCAAACATCAACTGGCCTATTTAGACGTTCGTTAGGACAAAAATTTCGAATTTTTCTTTTCTTTATTATTTTAAAAGTTGTAGGCTTTTGAAAGACATTTTCACTTAACTTTTCAAGATATGTATCAATAAAAGATTTAAAAACCAAGTGAAATTTTTTATCTTTTTGAAAATATTTTTTATGCGAGGGTTTTTATAAATAATTTATCTCGTGCATAAAAATTTAACTTTTGAGGTTTTAATGATTCATTATTAAGGATTAAAATATTTTACTTTTACATATGGATTGAAAGCATCTAAATCTAATATTTTCACTGAATGCTTGATTTGACATGAAAGGTTAGATTGATTTGACGTGATTGCTCGACTTCCATCTCGATTTTCTTTGATAGTAAATTGCGAGTCTTCAATTGATCCATTTGGTCATACGAGTTATGAAGACTTGAATTCAATTGTTAGAGATAAAACAATTTGTTTGTCATAATCAAAACAAGAGATTAACTAAATGTCAATAATTTCACCATTTTTTATTATGACAAATAAGATGATTTGTAGGATATGATTGAATAATTGATATCATATTGATAGAGAAATATACATTATAAATTTATCATGAAATTTGTATTCCCCATATCTTTTACAAATTAATAATCATACATTAAAAGTACATAAATGATTTTCACTCTTTCCCCCTTTTTATATACTCCAAGCATATTATTGTCAAATCATGTATAATCATCTCACTCTCACTCTATTTTTCCCTTTTGGCATAAGCAAAAAGTACAATGCAAAATATGGATCAAGAAATAAACATAGCATTTAACATAAAGAAATAAACATCAAAATAATAATCAAAACTTAAAACCAACAACATAAGGAGAATAGGCTAGACAAAGCAGTAGTGTAGACACATCATTAAAAAAAAGGAAATATCCAAAACGTAACAACAAAAGATATGATTACGACTCCGGATGAGGCGGTGGAAGAAAAGAGGCATAGAAATGAGCGTAAAAGGCATTTTATTAAGCCAGCATTGCCACATGTTGTGCTTGAATGGCATCTTGTTGAGCTGGATGGCAGCCTACTGAACTTACAACTGCTGAAGCACTCCACCAAGGCCGTCAACTGATGATGTAAGGGAGTCAATGTGGCCGTTCAGAAGATTTTAATGATCCTCTGTAAAGTGAAGCCTCCGTCCAGAGAACAAGGAACACTAGAGGCAGTAATATCATGAGAGGGTTCGGAACTTGCGGTACATCATCGACATCTTCATCCTCATCACCCTCGAACGGTAGAGTCGGTGAACCAGAGGTGGGGTTTGAACCCTTTTGTGTGCGCTACCTACTGACAATGTTTTTTTACAATTTTCATTCGCTTAAGGGTTTGGATATTGATGGTGTCGATAGGGAGAAGTTTGAAAAAAGTCTCATCATTTAGCAGAATGTCAAAATGTTTGAATTTTTTGTGAGAAGCATTCTATAAGGTAAAGTTTTAATATAACATGTGGAATGCACAAGTTTCATAAGACCTAATGCAATAGTCAGAAAGCCTAGCTTCCACCAGACAAGAAAGGCACCGAGAATAAAAAGATTAAAAAAGTTTACCTCGTCTCGATGACCCTTTCGAGAAAAACTGATATGTGCAATGATATTTTGTAAAACTTTACATAGAAGGGTTAATTGATTTGTACTAAGTTTTGTGATATTTTCAAAATTATTCCTGGTGACCCGACGACACACCTCGGAAGGATCATACCCTTCTAAAATGAGATGAATTTTATGAAGAAAAATTTGAATATCACACATCTCAATCTCAAGAATGTCACTGATGAGAGCTTTGTTGACGGTGATATGAACATTTTTAAGTAAACACAAAATCTCATCCGAACGAGGAGTAATAACCATGTTTTTAAAAATTCTTTCATAAGACGTGGATAGGCATGTTTCTCTAAAATAGCAATAGACATACACCCCATGTTTTAAAAAAACTATTCTATATAAAATGCGGGTACTTCAATAGTAAAATCGGCAAAGTCAACATTTTTACCTATTAAAATGGGGGATTTTTCAAACAGGGTTAGCCGACAACTCGGGTTCCATGTCAAATTATTCGTCGGATGATGGTGGTGGAGATCGTCATACAGTGCTCTTGAGTCTTTTATCTGCTCTTTTGGACCTCGACATTGTAGAAAATTGATGAGGTAGGAAAGACGTGGACCAGGGTTCGGATTTGGTGGAATGTGAGATGGTGGTGGATGAAAATTTGAAATTTTTGGAGATTGATGATGTAGAAGTAATGTGTTTAGTGAAATTGATAAAGGATTGATGAATAGAGTGAATGATTGAAGAATTTAGAGAGGATTTAAGGGGAGAGATGAGAGAAAAATGGAATAGAATGAATGATTAAAGGGTTTGTTACGCGATTTAAAAATTGTAATCACGTTGAACCGGACGTTGGAATAGACAGAGCCTTCAAGTCTCTGTCAAACCGGACACAATGTTCGGACGGTCCTTCCGATTCATTAATGTTGCCTAAGCCTCGTCGAATATATGAGAATCGATCAAGTGCAAGAGGTTTAGTGAAGATATCGGCCAATTGATTTTTCATGTTCACAAATTCTAACACGATATCTCCCTTTTGTGCTTAATCTCTTAGGAAGTGATATTTAATTTCAATGTGTTTCGTTCGAGAGTGCAAGATAGGATTCTTAGACAAATTTATGGCACTAGTATTATCACACATGATAAGTATATGATCAAATGATAGGTGATAATCACTAAAAGTTTGCTTCATCCATAAAATTTGGGCACAACTCGCGACCGGAATATATTCAGCTTCAGTGGTTGATAATGCAACGGAATTGTATTTCTTGCTAAACCACGACACAAGTGCAACGTCTAGAAAATGAAAAGTTCAACTAGTGCTTTTGCGCTCGATTGTGCGACCGGCCCAATCAGCATCCAAATATCTAAAAAGATCAATATGAGTGCCCTTTGGATACCAAAGCCCTAAGGTTCTGGTGCCACTAAGATATCTAAAAATTCATTTTACGGCGCTAAGATGAGATTATTTAGGATTTGATTGAAATTTAGCACATAAACACACACTAAACATTATATCGGATCTACTAGCGATTAATTAAAGAAGGGATTTGATCATACATCAATATTTTGTGACATCAACGGAAGTACATTGATCATTCTTATCCAATTTTACGGATGTACTCATGGGAGTGTTCATAGGCTTCAAGTCATCCATTTCGAACTTCTTGAGCATGTTCAATATATACCTATTTTGATTAATGAATATACCATCTCTAGTTTGCTTAATTTGGAGACTAATGAAGAATTTGAGTTCTTCCATCATACTCATTTCAAATTCATTGCTCATGGATTTTGAAAATTCTTCACAAAGATAGATATTAGTTGCACCAAATATAATATCATCAACATAAATTTGAACAATAATTATGTCATTCTTTTAAGTTTTGAAAAGGAGGGTAGTATCGACTTTTTCTATTGAAAAACCAATAGAAAAACCATTTGTAAGTAGATATTTGCTCAATATTTCATACCAAGCCCTACGAGTTTATTTTAAACCATAAAGAGATTTTATAAGTTTGAAAACGTAGTCCAGATACTTGTGATCTTTAAAGTCGGGCGGTTGCTCGACAAAAACTTCTTCTTGAATGAAACCATTTAGAAAGGCACTTTGACATCCATTTGATAAAGAGTAAATCTTTTATAGCAAGTAAATGCAAGAAGCATGCGAAATTCTAATCTAGCAACCAGTGCAAAAGTTTCTTCAAAATCAATATCTTCTTCATGATTATAACCTTGGACCACTAATCTAGCCTTGTTAGGCACAATAATACCATTTTCGTCTCGTTTATTTCTAAAAACTCATTTTGTACCGATAACGGTTTGATCATTTGGTCAAGTGACTAAATCTCAAACATGATTTCTTTATAATTGATTTAGTTCTTCTTCTATAACTACAATCCAAAACTCATCAAACTCGACTTCTTTGAAATTTTTTGGTTCAATTTGTGAGATGAAAGTACAACTATTTAGGTGATTCCTAATAGAAGCTCTACTAGTAATACTTTTGGATGGATCACCAATAATAAGTTCTTTTAGGTGAGATGGAACAAACCTCCATTCTTTTGGTAGAGTGAGATCACTCGACGCTTCAGTATGTTGTACTGCACTTTGTTGAACGTTTGCTTCTTCATTGTGTTCCTCTTTTGGATCATCCTTACTTCGATCTTGAATGTTCATTTGTTCGAAATGAGTTTTCAATCCTACATTATTAGCCATACCTTTCTCACGATCAAGAGAATTAGTTTCATCAAAAGTGACATGCATAGATTTTTCGACGATTAGAGTTCTTTTGTTAAAGACTCTATAAGTTTTTCTTGTCGATGAGTAACCTAGAAATATCCCTATAACAGATTTTGAATCAAATTTTGCCAAATTTTCTTTTGTATTTAAAATAAGGCATTTACAGCCAAAAACTTTAAAATAGACGATATTTGGAATCCTATTTTTCCAAAGCTCATATAGAATTTTAGTTTTCTTTCAACCAACTAAAACTCTGTTTACAATATGCAAGTGGTGTTCACGGTTTTGGCCTAAAAGCATTTTGGCATACTATTTTTATTTTGCATGGTCCTAGTCATTTCTTACAATGTGAGATTCTTCCTTTCTACTATACTATTTTGTTGAGGAGTTATATGATTCGAGAAGTTATGTCCATATCCATTTTCATTGTAAAAATTATCAAAAGCGAGATTATCAAATTCTCCACCATGATCATTTCTAATAATTATAATAGTTCACGATTTTAGCCTAAAAGCATTTTGGCATACTATTTTTATTTAACATGGTCCTAGCCATTTCTCCACCATGATCATTTCTAATAGTTGTAATATCATATCATTTTTCATTTTGAACATTTTTGCAAAAGTGTTTGAAAGTATTTAAATCCTCATCTTTGAGGTTTAGGAATAGAAGTCATCAACAATGACTCTAGAAGGTCCAAAAAGATCTATGTGGAGTAGTTGAAGTGGTTTTGTAGTCGAAGAATATAGTTTAGGTTTAAATGAGCTTTTTACTTGTTTACCAAATTGACAACATCACAAATTTTATCTTTATCAAACTTTAAATTTGGTAGACCTTTGACAAAATATTTTTTGGAAATTTTTGGAAGAAGATCTATGCTAAGATGGCATAATCTCCAATACCAAAACCAAATATCCTCCTTTAAACTCTATAACCATTTTTTATCACTATCAAATTCGATATTTATAATATACACATATTTGCCACGGCTCCCTATAAACATTACCTATTTTGATACAGTGTCCTTAATAAGGCATTTGGAATAATCGAATTTAATATTATAACATTTATTACATAATTGATTAATACTACACAAGTTATGTTTGAGGTTATCAGCCATTAACTGAGGGCTACCACTCATCTATGAGACTCTGCACCTCTTTAGGTTTTCAAAGTGATCGCATCTCTGTCAAGGCCTTAATCTTCTCTAGATTGGCCCAAAGCCTTTCTAGTTAACCATGCAGCCTAAAAACTTTTCGGAGGCATCATTAAGGGCACATTTCAAGAGGTTTAGTCTTATCTTGCACCCCTTCAGAATGTAGAAAGTTTCTTTTAGGTACTTGACATGGTTGTTGACCTCCATGATAGCCCAATAATGATTAACCGAAAGGGAGATGAATTGGTTATTAAATTTTTTTCGAAAAATTAATATAAATTCAAGTAAGTTAAGGCTCAATAGATAAAATCAAATAATATGCACAAATGTAAATGCGATAAGTAAAAGGGAAAGATGATGCAAACTATATAATTGTGAACGTTCGATTCAAAACAAAGATCTACGTCCTTCGTTACCAAGTTCTCCGACACAAACAAGACCTTTTACTATATTGATTAACTTGTGGTACAATCAAACCCTTTACAATGCTTTTGGTGACTTACAAACAAGGAGCACTGATCCTTCTACAGTATTGAGCTTTTCGAGATCTCAACACGACCCACAAATTTGATAGGAAAGTAATTTTACAATCTGAAACTTCTCTATTAATAAATGATATGATCAAATTAAGTACCAAGAGAGAAATATACTTAAAACTTTAATGAATAGCAATAAATAAAGCTCAAGCATTAGGTGAGAAATTTTTTATGAGTAAAATGATTTTCAAAATTTAATTCAATCAATTTTTTTTTTCAAAGTGAATGATTTGATAAAGATAAATCAATGTAGCTTTGCTCAAGAATATCTCACATAAATGCTCTTAAAAGTGTTATATTGAATGTAAAGTGAAGTGGTATTTATTGTCAAACGTCAAAATTTCTGACCAACCGGACGTTCGCTTACTGAACCAGACAACCAAACTAGTCGTTGTGCGTCAGAATTAAGAATGATTAAAAATTTGACCATTAGATGAACCGAACGTTCGCTAGCCCGACCAAACATCCGCTAGGACAAATTTTTTTCGAATTTTTCTTTTCTTGATTATTTAAAAAGGTATAGGTTTTTGAAGGAAATTTTCACTTAACTTTTCAAAATAAATGATATTAATAAAAGATTTAAAAATCAAGTGAAAATTTTTATCTTTTTTGAAAATAATTTTAATGCGAGCATTTTTATGAATAATTTATCTCGTGCTTAAAAATTTAACTTTTGAGATTTTAGTGATTCATTGATAAGAATTAAAGAATTTTACATTTGCATATGAATTCAAAGCATCTGAATCTAATATCTTCAATGAATGCTTGATTTGACATCATTTGCATGAATCTTCTTTTAGAACTTTATACCATTCTAGGTTGAGGGGCCTCCTCTTTTGCCTATGAATGTGAAATTTGGGGACGTTTCAAAATGAGTTACAATAGACTCTTCGATCAATGCCAAGCATGTCTTTACGTTTCCGTGCAAAGACATCCCAATTTCAACACAAAATGCTTTGAGAATAGCAATCGTATCATCTGATAGATTGTTTCCAATATGGAGCACTATCTTATTTTATTGTAAAATCATTTTTCAAACAAAAAAAATGATGATAATAATATTTTGTCGTGCTCTCCAAGTAGCACATATCTCGAAGAATATTATATGCTTCTGAAGAGCATGATTTTAAAAATCTAATATTCCAGAAGAATATTGATATATTGCTCTTGAAGAAATAATAATAAAATACAACATACTCTTGAAATATCATATGTTTCAAAGAACATATCATGTGTAATTTATGAATTTGTATTTATCCCTAAAAAAAGCATAAGAGTTATGTTATGTAGATATTGATTATTATATGATTATATAATGTTTAATCACATTCTTCAAAATTAAATAACTGAATTATATTTTAAATTGAACTAGAAGTTTAATTTGCTTAGCATGACAAGTTGGACCATCAATGAATCAATAATGATAAGAAATTAAAAATTCTAATGGATATTTAATGAAGAACCAGAAAATTTTTCAATCCAATGAAATCCTATAAAATTTTATTCTCTTTCATGAAAACTTTTCATCAACTATCACTAGCTGAAATAGGGACTGAATTTCCTAAATTTTTGAAAATTAACCATGATGATAAATGAAGTTCCATCATCCTTCACGTTGACCATCTATATATTATTTTTATCTAATATATTTGACACAAATACTAGATAATTGCAGAGTATTCTTGACCTGAAATTTGAGAAATAACTGCTCAAATTATGAGCATAATTTTCATATAATCAAGACGATGTGTCTTGTTAATACTATTGATCTTAAATCCTAACTTTTGAGTAAGTGTTAGTAAATATGCTGATAAATAGTTTAACATTATTATTTTTAAACACCTACAATTAATTTAATTGAGAATAAAGTACTTTCCATTTCTGTTTAGGGAATGCTATTACGTATTATGCCAATATTATAGTTCTTCCTGATATAATTGGCTTATGATCAGGGCCTAATTTATTCATCTAATTATTTGATAATGCAGTTAATCCACCACAATGTACTGAGATGAAAAGTAAAGAATGCTGAGACGAAATGCGTGGTTTCAACCTTTATACTATATCTCAAACCCTAACGGATGAAAATTTATAATGCGATTTACTGATTGTCAATTTGATTTGACAATTCTCTTAACACTATGGGAAGGAATTAAGAAATTGAAAATAATGTACAAATGTGTTATTATCTAAATTCCCGCAAAAGATAATTCGAACCAAAAGTTCGAAATAAAATTTATTTAGATGTATTTATTAATCAAAGAAATCAATAATATCTCATACACAGTTTTATATTCTTCAACGTGAATTAACGTCCCGGAGAACAATTAGTTAATATTATATTTGATAGCACATTTGAAACGTGATGATATTCAATTCTAACATAAAATCCCCAAAAGAAAAATGGAGCATATAAAAAAATAATCATATTTAGGAAGTGTATACATTTGGAAAGTATTTAAACATAACAAATTATAAAATTCTAGAAGATGTTTATGTACATGATATGTTGAAAATTGAAACATCTCAATAAGTTGCATCATTATGGAAAAATAAATAAAATCGAAAATAAAAAGTCGTCGGCAATATTTTTGTATATAATGTACCAATTCATATTATGAGGAGCAAAGATATCGAAATAAATTCAATATCGATCGAAGTAATGATTGACCAAATAAAATGATGTGATCCTAATAAAAGAATTTACTAGAGAAATCTGAAATTTCTGGACACAATCCTTGTAAAATTGAATTTACTAGAAAAACATGAAATTTTCGAATTTACAGTCTGAGCACTTAAAGGTATATACTTATAAGAAATGAAAATGAAAAAAGTAAAGTGGTAATATGTAATGTACGAGTTTTTATGTAATGAATTTTGCGAAGACTTATATAAATAAATAAGTTATTATATGGTGGATGTAATTTCAAGTCTCTACATTGTTAGCTCACATTCATGAAATTTGATATGCATGCAATAAATGTGATTATAAACAATTTATATTATATGATTTTGATACTATCCTGAAAGGATTTAATATGCTTAAAACATAATTGAAATGGTATTATCATGAGAGGGAATAAATATGCGTTGTACTATTTTTTCCTTGACCAAGGTTTTATCCCATTGAGTTTTCTAATAAAATTTTTAATGAGACAATATTTGTGACGTATTCAAAAGAATGAATACACTCCTCTTCTTTCATTAGGATTTTCCCATAAAGTTTTTCCTAATAATTTTTTAAGAAGGCTTATTCTTTATATAATGAATGTCCATAATATATTGGATATTTACGCTTAAAATAATGCGCTTATATGTATGAGGCTCCCGAAGATATTAACTAGAGTTATTTTTTGAATTATCATGTTACTACAATCATCAAGTTTTGTCCCATTAAGTTTTTTTAAAAACATTGACGTACAAACATCAATGTTGAAGATATTGACATACAATACATTGATCGATATAAAAATTGAAATCAATGAGAGTGGTTGTATTCTTTTTCCTTGGATCAAATTTTGTCCTATTAGGTTTTTTTGACAATGTTTTAATGAGGTATCAATTTATTACTCCAAATTATTTATACTCTTTTTTTATTTGTTGGCATTTTGTCCCATTAGATTTTTGTCAAACAATGTTTCAATGAAATAGATATTATGTAAACAGTCATTCAAGGGGGGAGTGTTGTAAATATATTAGTATTTTTGAATGAATTTTGTATCCCTATAGTTTAAGTCATTATAATTGTTGTATCCCTTATAAACCTAGTTATTCTCCATAAATATGAGGTTTTAGTTTTTAAAAAATACACAAATTCATTAACTTTTATTTTATCTTTTTCTCTTTTTCATAACACTGAGCACTTTGTAATTTTTTAATAGAATAATATTATTTATCATTATTGACACGACCCGTCCCAAGTCACCCTAATGGACCTGACACATGTCGTGCGCCGATGATAGATACCAGCTAGGTGCTGGACCCACCATCGAGGCAATTATGAACTGCTAAAACTGTGACACCTTTTTATAAAACTTTTGATAGAGTTTTCTTTGTAATATGGACTAAAATCACTTGAAAAATCACCAATATTTTCAAATCAGTACATATAATTTTAAACAGGGTGCATCAGCCCTCAAAACTTAAACTATTGAACATGCAATACAGTAAATTCGACCTTTACAAATATTTTACAAACAAAAATTTCAAATGTATGCAAAACACTGAATATGTAGTGAGCCCAAAAGACAT